>JBBPBX010007110.1:53258-66210 GCA_038048925.1 Garcialebias charrua | reverse complement strand
ACTAGGGTAAAATCGGTCTGAGATCCCCTGATTTCTTGGGAACTAGGAAATATTTTGAATAAAACCCGTTCATTTCGTCGTCCGGAGGAACCCCGGAAATGACGTGTTTCGCCAAAAGTTCCTGTAGTTCCAATCTCAACGCCGCCCCCTGTGTAGGAGAGGAGAGTTTCGTCTCCAAAACTCAGTTGAACCTGGGCGGTGTCATTACAAACGGCAGAGTGTAACCGTCGCGAACCAGACGCCGTAACCATTTGTTCAGAGAGCAAGTTTGCAGCCAAACCGCTCTGTGATCTGTCAAGGGGGCAGCCATCTTGTTCTGCTGCCTGAGGAGACATAACCTGGCCTCTACTGCCGCTAAGTGGACAGAGTCCGCGTTGGCCCAAGGGAGGCCAGTCTGAAAAGGGACGTTTACTGCACGCCGCCTCACGGGTGCAGCCCTGACACACGTTTGAAACGTCTTTTTTGAGACCGGTCAGTGACATTACCTGTTGTTTGACTCGTTGTTGGAGAAGACAGAAATGTCCTGGCTGGAACCAATGTGTCCAGGCCAGGTTCATGACAGTTAACTGTGTTAACAAGTGCAGATGTTTGTCTGACATGACTGTGCACTGCAAAACTGAGTGCCTACTGGCAGTCATGTACGCCTGCCCCCGTCTTCGTGTGGGGAGGCGGTGCTGGAGTGGTTACCGGGGGAACATCGAAACCACTCGTAGTCCGGCTTTGTGTGAAAGAATTTGTTTTGTATGTACCGCACGAACATGGAGATGCGTGCACACGGACCTCGGAAAGAGGCAACCAGCATGTCTGAATAACAAACACTGTTTTCAAAGACAGAATCTTTATTGTCAGAAAACAAAAAAACTGCTGAACTCAACCCTTCCACTCCGTCACTTTCTAAACATGTCTCCTTTAGCACCCTGGTGCTGGCTGGCCCATGAGGTCTACTGGCGGTCCTGCCTCTGGAGCTCCCGGCCCGCTGGTAATAATGAGCCGGGTGTCCTCTGGACGGAGCTGGGGTCTGCGGCACAGCGAAGGTCTGTGATGGGGATGAAAGTCTCTGCATGCTGCGGTTTTTTCTCACCTGCTCGAGCGCGTCCGTGGATGAGCGCAGCTACTCGAACACGGTCTGGTAGTGCTCACAGAACAGACCCTGTGTTGAGATCGGCCCCTGATGTTAAAACTTCCTCTGTGATGGAGGGGGACAGTTTGAGCCAGACTCGCCTTTGTAGCAGCGTGGCCCACGCTGTGATCCGAGCAGAGCAGGTCGCCAGTGCCCCGCACAGGTTGGTGATGGCATCGAGAGCTGCTCCAGCCTTCTCGTGCGTTCGCTCCCGTCCGACTCCGAGCGCCGGGAGCGCGACGTTTATTTATCGCGCACCAACCTGAGAAGCACACCTGTGGATGCGTTCCTGCATGTTGTGGCAAACTGATCTGCAGGTGCGGGTGGTGTGGCGGGCTTCCCCACATGTTTTGCGGCTTTCAGTCCAAACCCCGCGGACAAGCTCTGCTCCAGCTACGGGACCGGGGGAAAGGTCTGGACCGTCAGCCCCTGGACCTTCGTCACTGGAACAAATGATGAGACATGAGCTCTCATTTCCAGCGGATCATGTCTCTCTGCCTGCAGCAGGGAGAGGATGTCCGGGACGCATGGCCAGATCATCTGCGCCTGGTTCACCTGCCTCGCAGCGAAACGTCCAGCCTGGAGCGGTGTCGATGACGCCTGTGTGGTGCCTTCAGGGACCGTCATGTTGCACGTACCCGCTGCCCACCTGATGATGTCGGGCAGCGTGTTGGCCAGGTTGATATGAGGACCCTACTCGACCGTGTCGGGCTCTGGCTGTCCCTCACCTTCAGGAGACGGTGCCTTGCTGCTGCACGACTCCATGTCAAAAGCTGGCGGGTCACTGGGTCCAGATCTGTTGGCGGGCAGGCTGGTACCTGCGCGTTGGTCGTGGGGGCCATGCCGACCATGGCTTCTCCCTCGGTGGGGGGTAGGGTCGGTTCCACGCACTTCAAAGAAGTGGGGCAACACGACGGCTAGCACCTTCCAGCTGGGGAATGAAGGGTGAGACTGGACCTGAACCCCCCAGCGGGGGACAGGCCGGCCTCGCTAGATACCCTCGTGGACGCGCAATCCCCCTTCTCCAGGAACCACAGGGAGGGGAGCGACCATCATCGGCTGAGCCTCCACTGCCATTCGGCCAACGAGGTTGAACCAGAGCTCCTTCTAGTCCTCAGACAGGAGCTGGCAGGCGAGACACTCTGGGTGCTGAACCATTGCCTGCTGTGCATGTTCCAGTCCAAGGCACATCTCGCAGGCAAGATGCTTGTCGGCCTGCAGCATGAAGCCGGGTTTGCATCCTGTGCATTTCTTAAAGGATCTTCTGGAATCCATCGTAGAAAGAAATCTTCTGAATCATATGGCGTGAAAATTTTTAGGGAGTCGATTCTCGGTCAGCAGCAGACTAAATAGCAGACCAAGGCGGGGCCCACGGCAGGTGGGCATGGACTAGAAGTCTTCAGTGATTGGCGCGAAGCGCAAGGGTAAACCCACTAGGGCGTGGCTTAAAGGGCGGCAGCCTGCATGAGATAGAACGTCCATCATTAAACAGAGGTGGAGGCCTCCGGGTTCAACTGTCCCCCTTATACAATGCTGTTATTGCTAGTATCACTCAGCCCTCTGTGAATAGCAAACAACCATCAGGGTGCTAACGATCCATCGTCAGGCTGATGGTCCTCCTTGATCATGTGAGCAGCTGGTTTCAGGCTGTCATCAGCCAACTGGTTGATCCACTGTGAGAGGGTGCATCAGCATAGTCAAAGTCAAAGTTTCTTTATTTGTCGTTCTCATGTGGTACATGTGGTGGAACGACACTATGCACACAGGGTCCCAGTTTCATCCAACAAAAGTATACATTGTCATGTAATACAGTAATAAGATGTAAGATATGAGCTAAGAAATATGCTAAACTAAGAATACACTAAGTACTAATAGTACAAAACAATACGCCGAACAACAGCAGCATGAAATAAATCAGCAGCATGGATAATCAGCAGCACATATCAACAACCAAGTAGCGTACAGTCATTTTCACAGTGATTATTCTGGTTAGATATTCATGAGTCTAACAGCATCAGGGTAGAAGCTGTTCCTCAGTCTAGTGGTTCTACACTTAATGCTCTTAACCCCAAAATTACACTACATACGGTCCGCTCCGCTCCGCAGGTCGCAGCTGAGCGTCTCAAACTCCAATTTCCACCACCTCCGCTCAGCTCAGGTCCGCCTGCATGCGCCGCTCCTAGACGCATGCGCGGGATTTGCGGGATCGCGCGATAAATCAAGTGATAAATACAGGTAGTCCCCGACTTACGAGCGCTCTGACCTACGAGGTCCCGGACTTACGAGCATGCATCTCATTAAAAATAAAAATAAAAATAATTTTTTTTACTTTTTTTATTTTTTTTTATAAATGAATACATGTACAGTACTGGACAGTCACCAAGCACTTAGCCTATCCTAACACAGTTTTTAAAGATGAAGGAAGTTGAATTGTCTCCCTCCTCCCTGCAGGCTCCATAGGGAGCTTGCTCCCTTTATGTGAAAGGGAGACAATTCAACTTATTCCTTCATCTTTAAAAACTGTGTTAGGATAGGCTAAGTGCTTGGTGACTGTCCAGTACTGTACATGTATTCATTTATAAAAAAAAAAAAAAAAATTTTTTTTTTTTTTTTACTATGTGATCCTACTTACGAATTTTTGACTTACGAGCGCCCCCTAGGGACGGAACTCGCTCGTAAGTCGGGGACTACCTGTAAGTAAGTCAGAACAAAACAATTGATTCGGTGGAAGAAGGAGAACAACAGTAGAGACTGCTGCCTTGATCTTCTCTCGTAAATGAGCGACAGGACATGGTTTGAGCAACAGGAAGTGATGTATTACATTTCAGAATACAGGTAGTCCCCGATTTACGAGCGAGATCCGTCACAACGAGGCGCTCGTAAACCGGAAATCTCGTAATTTGGAACGGCCGCCATTTCTCTCGTAAATCCGGAAATCCGCTCGTAAATTGGAACGGTTTTCGCTAGCGCGCCTAAAAACACTCTATTTTCATCTAAAAACTACTTTTGAGTGCATAAAAATGATCGGAAACGTGTGTTTATATGCTTAACTAACTAACTGTAGTGAAAAAACACATGAAAACTCAGTATTTTTTTCGTTTTTTCCAAAAATGTGCAGCTCGTAAGTCTGGAACCTCGCAGATCAGAGCGCTCGTAAATCGGGGACTACCTAAATACTTTATTTATTTATTTATTTCTTGTATTGCGTTTGTAGGCGTAGTCATAAATGATAGTTTGAAAGCATTTTTGTACAAATAAATCCGTATCCACAATATTCTTGGGGGTGTCACTGTAGAAGCGAATGTGCATTGTACTTCCTGTCCGACACCGGAAGTGCCTGTATTCCATAGGCGGAGTATGGATCGCGGGTGTTTTTTAAAGTTATTTTCATTCATTTTATCGGAGCAAACACAGGAGCTAGGATTAAGTCCGCCCGTGGTGATTTTATTTTGTAAATACGTAAGTTGTGCTCATTCCTTTTCCTGTTGGTGCGATGTAATCTTCAAAAGTTGACTCCGCACAGCTCCGGCGTCCGGCAGAAATAGAAAAATTTCTAATTTTGACGGACTGCCGTCCGCTCTCCGCAGCTCGCCGCCGCCGTGCGGAGCCAGTGTAAATTCTGTCATTGATTATAATGGGTGCGTATTTGCTGCGGAGGTCGGACCGGAGCGGGGCGGAGCCGCAACGTGTGTGGTGTAATTTTGGCGTTAACCTCCTTCCTGAGGGCAGCGGGGCAAAAAGTGTGTGTGCTGGGTGAGTGGGGTCCTTCATGATGCAGGTGGCTCTCTTCCTGCATCTGGAGGTGTAGATGTCTGTGATGGTGGGGAGACTGACTCCAACATCTTCTGTGCAGCCTTCACCACTCTCTGTAGGGCTTTTCTTTCTGCGCTTGTTTACAGATATTCTCAGGGGGCTGCAGTAGCTTGGTGGTCAGAGCTGTTGTCTAGTCCTGAGGCTGCAGGTTTGAGCCCAGGTTGTCAAGAAGGGCATCCTGTGTAAAACATTGGCCTACTTTTTCATGCAAGTTTGTGTAGTGACCCCTGCAGAAGGACAAACAACAAAACAACAGTACTGTATTTGTTCAGTTTCTTCAAAAGCATCACTCGCTTTAAAATCTGCTTCAACATATTTGCTCTGTTTTCTTCTACTTCTGCTACTTTTAGCTATAATTCTGCTACCTTTAGCTTTTAACTAGCATATATTCTTTTTGCTAGTGTTTTGACTCTTTTAGCTTTACAAACTCCGCTTCCACTTCTTCAGCAGTCATTCAGCAGTCACACTGCATTTGACTAAAAATATGTATTTTTTCTGCTGCTGAGCTGTTTCTCTGTCCCTCCACAGTGGCTGCAGGACCCGGGCCCTCGTAATGAGAAGAGGACGCTGTTCTGCGACATGGTGTGCTTCCTCTTCATCACTCCTCTGGCGGCCATCTCTGGCTGGCTGTGCCTGCGAGGTGCTCAGGACCACCTTCACCTGGGGAGCTGGCTGCAGGCCTTCGGCCTCATCGCCCTCACCATCGCTCTGTTCACCATCTACATCCTCTGGACTCTGGTACACATCAGCTGACACACACACACACACATGCACATTCTGATGACATCACAGTTAAACATTCAACGCGTGGTTCTGCCCACAGGTGTCTTTCCGCTACCACTGTCAGCTCTACTCTGAATGGAGGAGGACGAATCAGAAAGTGTGTCTGCTCCTTCCTGAAGTGAAGGAGTCTAACTCTTCCCAGCATGCCTTGCTCGCTAACAAACTAAAGATGGCACCCAGTGAAAGTATTGTATGAGACCTCCGTGTGAGCTCGTGCCTGCTGGCTACACTTCAAACACTTGATGGTTTCCTTCACCACGTCTGCTGCAGCGATGGAGGAACCTGCAGGAACACGCACAAATCTACATGGACCTGCATGTGAGGAGCGTTTTCTAAACCGCCGTGCTCTCACGTGTTGTTTTCTCCTCACTTTTTACATTTCATGCAATAATGAGTGACTGTGGAGCACAAGTAAGGCAAGAAGTTGTGCAATAAAGTGCTGCAGGCATGAAGATTTTCGCCATACAGGAAGAGACGCACACGTGCAGCAGCACTATTTATAGTTTTTGTTTCATTTTGGGTGTTTTCTCATTCACACACGAGCCTCCCTGAGGTTTTGTATTATCGACACTTAACATAGAAGTTTACACGAATGGATAAAAACTCCGTTCAAATCTGTTTTAGTTGAACAGTTGCATTGCTTGTTACAGCAGGTAACTAAAATATATATTTTTAAGCATTTTATTACTTTTGAATAGCACTTTTGTTGCACGTCTCTATTTTTTTAATATATAATGGCAACAATCAGGGATTTAAAATGTTTTTTTAAAGATCTTTTTTGCTCGTGTACTTTTTACCACCAGGCTTTGAGCCGCCGGTCTGTTCCACGTCTTCAGTGCTCCTGATGAACCAGTCAGACCTGCAAGAAACAAATCAGATTACTGGAACAGTTATCATCCTGATGTAGGCGCTGAGTTGGTTCACTCTCTCCGGTCTGTCAGCAGGGGGACGAGGTCGAAGGTCACCATAACAGTTATAATACAGGCTTTAAGGATTTATTTATATGTTTGTTTCAGAATACAGCCAGTGTCGATCTTTTTTATTTCATGTCCAATTTTTAAAAAAAAAGGTCTGATTTATTATTTGTTTGTAATGATTTTATAACAAGCCATTTATATTTATGCAAACTAGATGAAATTCAGTGTAGATGTTTGTTGTGAAGAGGCCAAAGCTCTTGGTTTGTTGTGTTTTCTGTAGCACAGTCAGCAGAAGCTCTGCTGGTTTGATGTGAACATTTTGACAGATGTTGTTGATGTGAAACGTTTCAGTGTTACGAGTTTTCAGGTTGTGTTGTTCCTCCTGTCTGATCGAAGACGTCGTCGCATCGCCGGGTTCCTCGTTTGCACTTCGGTGCGTCTGGCTTCTTCTGGGCTTCCCATGAAAACATTTGGTGTGGAATGCACTGATCCACTTCATGAGAAGTCATGTGATCCTTCCTGTGTTTAATGTCTTAAATAAGTCTTTACAAAACTAAATGTTGAGCGTTAATGTGACACAAGCTGAGACACGCTGCAGGGGTTCGTAAATCATTCTTGTTACGCCGTTGAGCATGTGTGTTTTAGGGAACTTTGTGATTTATTTTTTATTTTTAAGGAATGGTTGTCAGTATCATTTGTTACAACTTTTGAAATAAAGAAAGTAATAAACAAAAAAAGTTAATATTTTAGGTTTTCTTTGTATTATTTTAACCATTTTAATCATTTTTGTGATCAGAATTGCTGCCTGTTTTCATTTCAGACAGGCAGGAGATTTTACTGAGATGTATTTGTACCAATCATAGTATTAACTCACCAGACTCCACACGGGGAGCTGGTCAGGATGGTCCCAGTACCAGTTTACATGTAAACAAACAGGACTTTGTTCTTGGTCTAGATAAATAAATACATTTGAATAATTGAAAGTTCATTAACACCCAGTGTTGTAGTATTTTAATACTCTGAGCTGAAGTGTGTTTTATGAACATCTGTTCTAACACTCTGGCCTGTTGCTGGCTCCTGTATGGCAAGTCGTTTAGTATATAATCAAATTACATGCTTCGGTGTCTTAGATGTCAATAGGTTTTCAACTTGAAATTATTTTTCCATTGAAATTAAAAGTGTATCTACAATCTTATTTTTATTAGTTTAAAATATCTACAATTTTAAGGCTGCCAACAATAAAATGGTCATTTCTGATATTCAACTGTTCAGTTCAGGCTAAAACCAACAGTACCTGTGATTAACTGAGGATGGATTGTTTATCTGCATGTGGAGGCTTTAAGAATAGTTTACAGGAGGATGTGAAAAACATCCTGTGTGTTAATCTACATGGAAAAACAAACTGCTCAGGGGCTTCTGTTTTATCTGATCCACTTCATAAGCTGCTTAAAAAACAACATGTGTTAGAAATATTTACAATGTCGTTGTTGTTGTAAAGAGTAAAAAGAAACAAAATGCATAGACGTGCATCGGTTAATATAAAATATAACAATATCAATCAACACACAGCAAGCTCTTCAGATCTGATCACATCTACTAAAAAATTATGATTTACAAAATAAAGTTTAGACTACGGTAATCATAAAGTTTCACTTTTATATAGAATAACTGTAAAAAAAAACTGTATGAAATGTTTTAAAGGTAAAGAAAAAATTATGTTTTACTTTAAAATCATAGTTGTAAATGTAGTGTATATCCTATTTAAAATAAAAGCAGAAAATCAGCTGACTGTGTTGTTTTCCAACAATGTACATAATGATACATTATTCAATGAGCCGCAGTCCTGTTGAACCAAATTAAGATTAATTTTCAGACCTAACGTTTATGTTGAGTCATTATTTACTTTAACTTTGTTTATTTTATTAAATAAAAAGAAAAACTCAGATTTAGAAAGAAAATATTTGAACTGTAATAATCCTCCCACAAGAAGCTGTAGTTTAAAATAATAATAATAATACTTTGTACATTAAAAACAAGTAAATGGTTTAAATTTTACAAATAACTGAACAAACTGAAGTGCAAACATCGCCAGGGCAGGATGAGGAACTTTACCAAAAACGTTTCTCATCCTAAATATGAATAGTTACAGGAGCCTCCGCTCCACAACACACTCACAAAGAGCTTCTTTCCTGAGACTGGAACATTATTGAACTCATCACTGTCACTTTAAATACACACTGTACTTTGTTCTTAATGCTGAAATATCCATCATATCTGTATATTTGTACAGTACAGTACTGCACTATTCATACTTGAATTGTATAGTTGCTGCTGTCATACATCTGCATATACTGAGTATATACATCTATAAACATAATATACGGTAAGCATATTCTCATCCAACATTTTTATGTAAATAATAACTCTACTAGCCTCTGTTGTATGATGAGAGTTCTGAAATGGAGTTAAACTCAAAGCAGTCTGCTCCTCAGATAAAACATGTTAAATTATTTTTATATATGAATGTTTCTGTTCAGTACTCTGAGATTACTTCTGTTGTGACTTAGTGTATATAATGTTCAAATTTGAAAGTATTATTCTTCATACTCATTCCATGAACTTATAATTGGTAGTAAAAGTGTATTTTGCACCTCTGGTTAGATGCTGACTGCATTTCATTGTCTCTGCACAATGACAGTACGTAATGTTGAATCTAATCCAGATGTGCTCTCTGAAGATGCACACTGTGGGCTGGAGTTAAAAGTTTTGTGAAGGATGAAAATCTACTCGACAAATGATACGTCACATTTAGAAACACAAAGGAACTCTGCAGGATATTAATGTCATGTTTTTAGAAAACAGTGCTGAGTTTCTGGGCTCTACAGTAGTTCAGACCAATCCATTGAAAACACGTGGTACAGTCAAATATAAAATAAATATTAAAACAAGTGCAGGAGCTGAGACTGAAATATATCAAGCAGAAGAACTGTCCATTCATGGTAAAACGAGCTGGATCGATAATATTTTGTATTTAATATAATAGGTTTAGTAATTTATTTGATAAAATGTATCTTGTATTTAATATGAAATATTTTTATTAAATAAATGCAGAGATATAATATGCCTCATACACCACATTTTTATTCATCTGAAGTTTTATTTAACCTTTTCAAGATCTTTTGGGAGGCTAAATATATTTTAAATCATGTTCTGACTAATAAACCCCAGAACTGTAACTATTTTTATTTCTAAAATAAAAGGGTCCAATTACAATGCACCTGCTAAATATCTCACTTAAAACCATCTCCGTTTTAGTTTTTACGTTGTGCGTTTTAAACTATTTATGGAATGATAAATGACATTTTTATATGATATAGAACTGTTTTTGTTTTGTTTTAATCAAAATTGGGTTTAAAGGTCATGTTAGGGTGAGTTCAGTTTTTATTTTTGTTTCAGAGCACAAAACCAAATAGATATATATTTTCTACAACTCTTTAAAAAAATCTCAATGTTTTGCTGTCAGACAAAAAAAACTTAACTGAGACAAACTCAAACAGGAATCAAATCTTGATGAATTTTATTCAAAAGATGAAGAAACACTTCCTTCGTCTTTACAGGTCCTTTCTCTTTGACTCCAGTAAGCCAATGGAAAGTTGTCAACGTCCTCCCAGTTGGTTTGCACGTCACTTTCATCAGGTCAGCCCTGTCTGCAGGCAGGTTTATGGGCAGACCGTCACTGGTCTGGGAAGGAGCCGAACTTTAGCCATGGTGCTCGGAGAAGCAGAGAAAGGAGCAGAAAGGCTGAAGGTCGATGAGGAACGATTGGAAGGTTAAAGGTATTTGGGAAGATCCTTCTCCACTACCTGCAAAACAAAAACAAACCAAGAGTTAATAATTAGTTTGTAGTTCCAGACTTTTCTGAAATTTGATTATAGACAGGACAAGTAAACAACAAGATCGCTGCTTTTCATTGTTTTTACTAAACTTTTTTTTCGACTACTCCTTCCCCGGGGGTCGCCACAGCCACTCAGAAGTCTTGGAAATTGTTTTGACGTCAGAAGCCCTTCCACTGAGCTACCACAGCCCACATGCGTGGAGCAGGGGGCTGCCAGATAAGGCAGGCAGATTTTGTTTTAACGGTCTGGGGATTCAAACCTGTCACCTCCTGGTCACAGGCTCTCCTTCTCTAACCTCTGTGTCACCGCTGCCCTGGTGAAAACTGTCTGTTTGGATGATGATTACCACCTGATGGGTTACAATAATATGACCAGAATGAAGTGGAATGGAAATAAAATAAGAAAAAGGGGAGTGGTGGTGCAGAGGTTAGAGCAGGTGAGCCTGTGATCAAAAGGTCGCCAGTTCGACTCCCCATGTAGACAACATCAAAACATGGGTGGGCATGGTGAAGCACCCACAACTGCCTTCACCCTCATCTGCCCCACTCTGAGCCCTTAAAGAGGAACTTACCTCAAAACTAACTTTTTTAATCTGATAAACTCCCTAGAATGTGTGTAAAATGTTGTATAGCACTATGTCTGTGTTAATTTTCATGTTTTGTGCTTATTTGATCGGCAATATTTGGTCTAAAAACGTGTTTTCACTAATCTTATGGGTTGAACTATGGTATTGCAGCAAGAAATAAAATACAGTTTAAATGTTACAATGATCAATAAATGTACGTAGCAGCAAGTCTGTTGCAGTTTGTATCTATTCACTGAACCATCTGTAGGAAAAGAGGAAGTTTTGTTCCTTACGCTTGGATCCTCCATGGGCCCGTAGCGTTTCACCACCTGCCCCTCTCTGTTGATCAAAAACTGGACACAGAGAAGAAAACGTGAAGACAGAAAATATGAAATTCAAAAATATAAACAATGTTTTCCATTCATGTGTTCTTATAGAATTTACTCCATGTTTAGGGTGTTTCCCCACTGAAAAATCATAACGGATGTCCAGTACTTAAAATACATTATAAGGTGTTTGTTGTTTACCTTGGTGAAATTCCACTTGATGCTACTGCAGGATTGAAAAACAAACAAACAAACGTAAGAAATATTCAAAATATTTTTTACCTGATTGTACAAATTCCGTCCAGTCCAAACTAAATTTTATCCAGTGAGATCATTAACTTTTACTCATTTTAGTATTTACATACTTTCCAAACAAGCCTCCCCCGTTGGGCTGCTCCTTCAGCCACTTCCACAGAGGGTGAGCGTTTTCCCCGTTCACTTCGATCTTACTGAACATGTCGAAATGAACGTCGTAAGACTGGGCAAACTGCTTGATCTGGGTCTCGTTCCCCGGCTCCTGCACACATGTAAACAATTCAATTCAGTTTAGTTCTACAGCAGCAGTTCACAACAAAGTTGTCTCAGGGCACTGAACACAAACATTCACATACAGAGAAAAGCCCATTACTGTAGTAAAGTTTTCTCTCTAAGGAAGCAGCAGACTGAATCTTCACGACCTGAACAAGCACAAAGGCAACAGTGGAAAGGAAAAACTCCCTTTTAGTAATCCATACGCAGAGGTGAACGATGAACATGAAACTTGTTCAATGTGGGGCGTGAACTTTGAACCTGAGGACTGAACTTGGCCTGTTCATCTGAGTTTGATGAACTCTAGCTAGATAACAGAAAGGAAAAACATGTTTTTGTAGCTAAATATTGTCAGCATCCTTAGAAGATGTTTATATATAAAAAAAAGTTTATTCTGTTATTTCACCTAAACAGTTCAGCTCACAATCCAGCGTGGACTTGGTAAAACTTCAATGAAAAACGGTGAAAACGCAGTGGGAATGCTAAGTGCTGAAGTTGAAGCTAAAATACAAATCTTAAAGTTCTAACAAGAACAGAGCTAAAATTATAGCTAAAAGTTAAAATTTGCTAAACTTGATTAAAATTTTGCAAAACAGATGATACAGCTAAAAGTAGCCAAACAGATACTGAAGAGAAAAGGGACAAAATACTAGCTAAAATCAAGCTAATCATATTAGCAAAACTAGCTACAAGTAGCAAAACATGCAAATGTTAAAGATCAAATCAACAGTTACAACTGAAAGCTAAAATGACAGCTAAAAGACAAAAATAGCATAAAAAGACAAAAATAGAATGTGTGCAAATTTGCATGCAGATTTCTAAGAGTTTTAGAAGGATCAAGTGTAGGCTATTTCTTCTAAAATATTTTAAATAAATATTTGTAAAGCTGTTATACAATACAAAAGGTACATAGCACGTTAAATATGAGTGATTAAAGCTCAAAGTATTGGTGTTTTTACAGTTACATGCATTAAATCAGATACCACACTTCAAAAATCAGTTCC
>JBBPBX010007110.1:34381-53230 GCA_038048925.1 Garcialebias charrua | reverse complement strand
GGTGGGATGCATGAAAGAAGTGGAGCATGCTCATCTAGTCAAACAAGGGGGGCTGTTGGTCAGGCTGTTTCTTGTGCTCTCTAAAATAGTTATTGAATCAAGTGTTTACATTTGTAGGTAAACATAGACGTTTACCGGCAGTTAAAATACACCAGAATGCAGGAAATGGCATATATTAAAAAATTTCTAGGGGAGGACCCCCGGAC
The DNA here is from genome assembly GCA_038048925.1 of Garcialebias charrua. Taxonomy (NCBI): domain Eukaryota; kingdom Metazoa; phylum Chordata; class Actinopteri; order Cyprinodontiformes; family Rivulidae; genus Garcialebias; species Garcialebias charrua. Next base: position 53,024 of record JBBPBX010007110.1, on the reverse strand, counting down.
CCCCACCACCAGTTTGACCCCCCACATTCCAAATGCTTCTGACGCCAGTGGTACCAGTAGCTGTAAACAGGTCGATGCAGAGGGTCGTAAAAACAACAGGAAATCGTTGGTGTACACACTGACTGGACATTTGCACGACGACTCTTGTGTTGTACCTGGTTTGCAAACTGGTTGGAGGGGAAGGCGAGGATGCGTAACCCTCTCTCAGCGTACTCGACGTGCATCTTAGCAAACTGAGAGTAGTTTACGGGGGTCTTGCCTCATTTTGTGGCCACATTGGTGATGATGACGACATAACCCCTAAAAACAATAAATAAAACGACAGACACAGCATGAAACGGAGAAGATGAGAGGAGAAACTGCGTCACCGTGGAGAGTGTACCTGTATTTGTCGAGCGACACCTCGTTTCCATCGATGTCTGTTGCGTTGAATTCATAAATAGACGTGGCTCTCTGCCAGTCCTCTGCAGGCAAAGACTGTCGAACACAAAGAATATATTAAAAAACAAACCTATAGTACAAACAAATATATGAGTACATGATGAGTAGTAAAACTGACAGATTAAGAGTGAACAGAACTCCAGTTTCAGTGCAGATGTCCTGGCCTCTCTTACCAGGGCCTGCAGCAGGACAGACAGCAGCACTGTGCACCCTGCGAGGTGCATGGCTGCCTGTTGGGCCTTCAGCTGATCTCCAAACCAAACGCCTTCACCCACGCCTCTTTATTGCTGGACGTCTGAGCGGAGCTGTTCTGATCCAGTGCAGAAGAGAAGCTGGCACGCTCCAATAGGTCCCTCTCTGGTTTTAGCAAACAAATCCTGCTCCAAGGGACACGTGTCCTGCAGGCCAGAGTCCAGTCCCTGACCGTGACACAATCTGAGTCATGGCTGAGCTGCATGTGACCCAGCTGGGCAAAGAGCGACTGACTAATCAAACACAAACTCACTGAGTAATGGGATTACTTATATCAGCTGACATTCACTGATGAGGTTTGGACACATTTTCACAAAACCTCTCAAAGTTACAAAACAACAATACGTTTTAAAGTCACCTCCAGATGTTGCACAGAGGCTGACACCAGGAAAACATCCAGTCACTGCAGGTTAGGGTCCTCATCTTAATTATCATTACTTTTTTTTTACTTCAAATAAAACATACTCCAGTAAAAGTAGAGTGCACAAAACCAATGCTCACTCACTGCAATGTAAAGGCAATTCTCTGAATAAACCTGCATTTTACTTATTAATCACATAAAGGTGATCTGATGCTGAAAACCTTTAAGCTGCACTAGTGTTCCTGAGAGAACCGTCAAATCATATCCAACACTTTACTGCTTATATGAGGTTCTTCTGGAAATACAAATATTTAAAAACACTGAATTGCTCTCAGACCAGTTCAGTTTATAACCAGCATCTTTTTTTTTTTTTGGCTGAGTTTTGTAAAAGGACAAGTCAGCTGTTGTTACTGCTCATAAAAACAAGCACTTAAAATCAGTTTGCATCAGTCAGACGTCCTTCTGCAAATAATTTTTAGTGGGACCATTTCAGATCATTCTCAGATTTTTGCCACATTGCAATTTTTAGGTCTGATTTGGCCAATGGTGGTGAATCCAGTAATGTTTTGATATTTTATATTCAGCAGATGTCATGTACAGTATTGGTCATTTGATGATTACAGCGACATGAGTCAGAGAATCACCTGATTTAAAAATCTTCTGTGTATTTAGAACTGTCAGGGGCCAACGAAGGGAGAAGCAGCACTATTTTTTAACAGATGACCATTCGTGACAAAATGGGCTAAATATACGTTCCTCACTTGTATTACAGTGAGAATAACCTAACGTAAATAAGAAACAATATTCTCACAGAATGACGACCAACTGTTAAGATTTTATTGTAAATCGACACTGTTCATAAACCGAGAATGAAGCTGAATATTCTTTAATAAATACATGGTGAGAATACTTTGAGTGGAAATAAAGAACCACACTATCAAAAGTATAATACTGCTTCACCAGGTCGGTTTGTGACGGTTCAGGTGTTCAGCGCCATCTAGTGGCACAACCATTGAAATGTATTTCCTAACCACCGTGACGAGCTCTTCTGGGACAGCAGCGTCCGTCTCCTTCTGCATCGCAGGGACCTTCACACGGACTCCAGGATCAACTCAACTGACCCACGGACAAAAAGGCTTCTGACATGTTCCTCTCGTCACAGGAGAGGAGCGCACAAGTGACTTTTAAAAAGTACTTCTAGAAAGCAGAGCGAGGAATAAGAATACACAAAAAGAATCAAAAGTTGAGTTGCTGCGAGCAGCAAGGAAGAAAAAGTGCACGGGTGGTGTGATGGTGGGGTGAATCTGCAGACGGGAACGAGTTCTGCACGTGGAGTGTCACAGGCTCTAACAGCACTGAAGCTTGTTGCCCTTCTGGCCGTCCGTGGTTGGTGGGACGCTGATGTCTACTACGTTGTTACCCGGAGAGTCGTCGTGCGCAGATCTGTCCGCTATCTGTTTCTGTGACACGATGCGGTAAATTTCTGGAGGAAAAAGCAAAAACACAACAACCATTTAAAGGTTCAGTATGCAGTTTCTGTAGAACTGCAGCACTTAGAAATATTTTCAACAGGCAAAGCATTCTGATCCCTCCCCCTCAGAGCCATATGTGGCTCTGCCCCCTTGTGGTCTGTTGAATTTCAAATTCAAGCTCTGTTTTTATTGGCTGATTCAAATTCAAGCTCTGTTTTTATTGGCTGGTTACAAACTCTGTTTTTATTGGCTGGAAAATGGCGGGTCACCTTTTCTTTTTAGAAATGCTTATTTACCACCTGGAGAAGCAAGGGGACAATATTTTTTTTATTTTTTTTTCAGAGATTACCTGGCTAACATCAGTCTGTCAGGAGGTAGTGACAGAGTGAAGAAATATGTTCATAAAAAAGCTACATACTGAAGCTTTAATTCTGTGGCTTCTAAGGTTTAGAAGTGTGATGACGGAGGGCACAAACGACTTTTTAAAGCACTTTAGTTTCAACACAATAATAATGAGCCTTTTTTTAATTTAAACATGATGTTGGCATATAACTGAACTAAAATAAAATAAAAATCAGTCAACGTACAACATGTGTCAAGTTCAAACCTCTGAAAGTGTTCTGGGGAAACTCAGACACGTTTATTTTTGTTTGTTTTCATTTTTTTCATTTTTTAGGGGGCTGTCAGCTGACAACGACTAAATATCCTTTTTTATTTTGTCAGAACGTGCACAGTAACATTACTGATATCTAGAGTTCCTAAGGGGGGAAATGACCATAAGAGGATACCAACATAAATGCATTTTCTGATGTTCTACAAACCGGATTCCAAAAAAGTTGAGACACTAAACAAATTGTGAAAAAAAAACTGAATGCAATGATGTGGAGATGGCAAATGTCAATATTTTATTCGTAATAGAACATAGATGACAGATCAAAAGTTTAATCTGAGTAAATGTAACATTTTAAAGGAAAAATATGTTGATTCAAAATTTCACAGTGTCAACAAATCCCAAAAAAGTTGGGACAAGTAGCAATAAGTGGCTGGAAAAAGGAAATTGAGCATATAACGAACAGCTGGAAGACCAATTAACACTAATTAGGTCAATTGACAACATGATTGGGTATAAAAAGAGCTTCTCAGAGTGTCAGTGTCTCTCAGAAGCCAAGATGGTAAGAGGATCACCAATTCCACCATTGTTGTGCAGAAAGATAGTGCAGCAATACCAGAATGGTGTTACCCAGCGTAAAATAGCAAAGACTTTTAAGTTATCATCATCAACCGTGCATAACATTGTAGAGTATGTATACTGGTCAGTTTTAATGACTGTACAATACTGTATTCCAGATGAAAGATTGAGTAGATTTTTATCTGACACAACTTATCATCAATATTAAACAAGTTCTCTTTTTTCAGGATTTAAACATGAACTTGTGTGTGACCAGACGAGATGTAACTTGACAGGAAACGTATTTATGTTGTTTCACCAGGAGATGAACCATTTAATGACAGAATCGTTAAATTACAACAACATTTCATGAGAATTGGTTCTTGATCAATTTCTTATACTTTAACTATCGACAGATTTAAATTTTGAACAACAGACAAGTAAAAGGTGACATTTACTTATTTCTGCAGGCACTCTTAACTTAGTTTGTTGCTGGCAACAGATATAAAGTTTAAAGGGAAGTTTTAGCATGAGAAGGAGGAAAGGTGGAAAAGAGGGGGTGAACTATCTTGAATGTTTATAACCAGAAACATGACACGTTCCCCGTACGGGCCACCATTATGTAGGGATATATATGCACTAGTCAGTTTTGCTGACTGTACAATATTCCAGATGAAAGATTGAGCAGGTTTTCACCTGACAAACTTATCAATTAAACGAGTTCTCTCTTTTTCAGTTTAATACCAATAATTCTGTGACTTTGGAGGTGAGATGTAAAGACATGAAACGTCAATTTATGAACTTAATCATTTAATTGACAAATCATTAAATTACATCACAACATATGTACATGATTGGTTGATCATTTTTTCTATAATTAACTTCAGCACAGATGAAACACGCGTCCGTAATTTCATAGGAACAACAGGACACAAGTTATCGATCTTATAATAACTTATATCTCTGCAGGCATTTAACTTAAGTTTACTGGCTTAAAATAAAGTTTCAGGGAAGAGAAAATGGAGGATGAAAGAAAATGGAGGATGAGGAGAGGTAATATCTTGATGTGTTTTAACCAGGAAAAGCACACTCTTCGTCAGCTTCAGCTAGACTCTCACCCGCGGGGAACGACGACTCTTTACCTGGCGAAGATTCTTCATCTCGTCTACGGTAAAGTAGATTGGCCTCAACGTACACAGACCGTCTGTTGTAGTGGACCTACCCAGGGTCAAATTAAGGTTTTTGAACTGTCCAGTGATGACCTTTACTGACCTCTCAGTAAAGCAAGACATTTACTACAAAATTATTCATTTAGCTATAATCTGATAACATAGTCACCAATAAGAGACTATTTCTATCTTTGATTTTAGGCTGATGTGATCAAAAGAATAACTTTTGTCATTTTCATGATGTGTGCTTTTAAGCTGTGTTATTCTGTGAGAGTTAAACTGTGTTTCACTGCTGTGTCAAAGGTGCAATCTCGGGTCACAGAGACTTCTTTTAATTTTGTTAATTCAAATGTTATCAAATGAATAATTTTATTTGTAAGAGCATCAGTACATTTTAATGTCAGATAAATCAAATACTCTGCTTAATTCAAAATGTTGTACATGGAGGATTTCTCCTCTCCTCTCGAACTTGCATGTGAAGATAAAAGGAACACTTTATCTCATTCATTTTAGCTTGAGCTCAGGACAATCTAGACACCCAAAGACTTTTGTTTTTGTCCTATTTAATAATCAAGCTATTATCATTAATAGGTCCCATATGTTATGCTCTGATGACGTTTGTTTATTCATACAACAGTGTTGGTAATGAGTTAAGAAAGTTCTAAATCTGCTGTATCATAAGACTGGCGTCTTAAACTAACTTTCTTATCCTTTCTGACATTTTTAATCTAACTTATGCCTCCTCTCAGTGGCTCCTGGCTTAACAGACTGAATCAGAAAGAGCTACGTCTTTCTAGGTCAAGTTAGCCTTAAAAGAGCTCTGACTTCCTGTTTTCCTTGAGTTTGCTGAGGTCCTCAACCCCTGATGAGGTTCCCCAAAGAACTGATGATCGTCTGGTCAACACGCTAATGACCATGTCATTCAGTTAAAGACTTATAACATGCCAAGTTATAAGCCATCTTCAACAGCTGAAAAGCTCTCTTTTATTGACATTCCTTTAAGGAACGTCTTATCTTGAACAACAGCACCAGGAGCTGCCGTTACTTTCGGTTCGAGTCAAGGCGCACGTCTGGAGACGCTGAGAATGGTAAACGAACTGACCAAACTGGACCGAGGGAGACTGACCATCTTCACGAGGTAACAAGTCGTCAAATGCTTTGCCAAGGGTACCAACGTGTAGCCGAGTTCAGCCGGAGAGCTGCCATGCTTCTGGTTAAACACATCAAGATAACTCCCTGACTCTTAACTTTTCTTCCTCCATAAATTTCTCCTCCTAAATCTTTCCCTCTCTATCTAAGCTGGAAACTATTTTAAGCTGAAGTGCCCACAGACTAAATATGTTAACATCCAATATTTATGTCTGTTGTGTTATGATTCAAGTGTGCTGACGTATTAATTTGAAAGAAAGTGAAATCATGTCAATCAAGTGTAATGGTGTTAATTTAGTTGATTTATTTTAAATAAATGATAGTGTCTCTTTGACATATCAAACTAAGTTAACGTCTTTGTCACTTAATGGCTCTGTTTATTTATCCATCATAAAGATCACAGAAATATTGGGTAAACTGAAAAAGAACAGAATCCGTGAATTTACTATTCAATCTGAATAAGTAGATTAATTAAGGATAAAGAGGTCAGTATTAATATTGACCTCCTCATAATTCTTACATCTGGTGGCCTTCGTACGTGGTTCTGAAAGTTTATTGATATCTGTGGTCTCAGTCATGAACTGTAACGTCATGTTTGCATAAGAGGATCCAAGTTTTAAACTCTGAGGATAATGATTTTGGCTGGAAGTGTTCAAAGCAGGCAGATTCTGCATGTTTTTATCATTTGAAGCTGTGAGATTGTTATTGTTTCATCTCTGTTAGACGCTGTTGGAAGCATTCAGGTGAAGTTTTGTCAGCCGTGGTCTGTGGTGGTTCTGGTCCTGTTTCGGTCCAGTTCACGCAGACTCCTGTACAACGCTTTGTTTGACCGCCGAGTCAGAAGCCTGAAAGCTAATTTAACATCTACAAGATTGCTGTTGTGGCATTTTACATGTTAGAGCAGGTCATAGAAGCATATTACTGTAGAACGTAGTCGGATAGTGGTTCTGTTCAGACCCAAGTTTCTGCTCCACGACGAAGTGGACCGGAACCGACCTTTACGCGCTCCGAGTGAGTCCGTGTTTGTTCAACAGCTGCAGTGCTGTGTTACTGAGCGTAACTAAGTTGGCCTGTCTAGGTGTGTTCGCCGCATGTTTCAGAGTTTTGGGGAGTTAAATTGAAGCGTTTGAGTTGTTTACGAGTCTATAAAGTTGTGTTCTGTTGTGCTAAGCTAACGTTAAAGAGCTACGTGTCCTAGTACACGTTTGTTTACGAGCTGTGATTGGATGAAACGAGAGCTGTGAGCTGTCAATCACTCGTGGCGAACGCTGATTCGCTGTAGTGGGAACGCACGCCGTTGCGACCAACCCACTTTGTCGTCATTTCCGGTACTACATTGGTCGAAGGTAATAAAAACTACTTTACCATGAATGCTTGGAATGAACTACAACCGCTGTGATTGATTGGTTGACGTCACGTATCTGTGTAGCGAGCTCCGCCTCGCTCAGCACAGCAGAGCTGGTGACGCGCTGCGTCGACCCGCCTATTTGTGTCGTCATTTCCTGGTGCGTTTCGAGCGACAAGCAGTCACATTCACACACACACGGTGAAAAGAGATTTCACAGAGCGTTTAAAAACTCATTTTTAAAGCCATCTAAACTGTCTAACAACATAGATTTGTCTCTGACAAGACCGCAGTTCGAGCGTTTATCACGAACATACTAGAAACTAACTCTAAAAGGTAGTTTTTAGTTTAAATACTGAATGAAAAACTCAGTCTCCTCGTGATAAACATTAAGACTCGAAGCTGCCCCCTGTTGGTTTAAAGACGTTGACAGATGAGTTTTCTCAAATACATCATGAGAAGTCAGCATTTTTATGGTGGAATTACCAGCTTTTAAAAAATTGTTCTGTACACAAACAAAAATTCCTGTTTATTTTAAATAAAAATTTTAGAATAACAAAGGTACAGACGCACAATTTGTGCTCATTTTAAATACTGAAGAGATTTAAAATAACACTCAAAAAGCATTTTTTTATTTGATTTTCAAATTAAATAAAAAAAAAAATGATGGAGAACAGAGAATTTCCACATTAAGCTCTTCACATCTCTGAATTTTAAACAGAATTGTTGTACATCTGTACACTCTTAGTTAAAAATCGCATTTTTAACGTTTTTCTGTGTAAAATTAATGACTCCAGTTTATTTTAAATGAAAAGTTTAAAATAACGAACAGAACGTCCTTTTTCACTCCTGATAACTGTCAAATGCAGTACGAAATCAGTTTCACTGAGACTGCAAGACATCTTTTTAAAGGCATGCTCAAGCAGCATCCTGTCACATTTTAGTGAAGTCATTGCATTTAAGTCAGCCCTCTTTTATAAGCGTTTGAGTAAGAAAAAACGGAAATCAGGCTGCTTGGGTTAGTTAGTAACTGTTGTTTGAACGTAAGTTCTATTTTAAAGTTAACACTGCAAGAGTGCATTTAACTTTTACAAAGTTCATTGAGGGTAAAAACCTGAAATAAGGTACCTATGAATACTTATTACACAGTGAAACACGTAAACCTCAGCTGATTAGTTTATTTGACTCAGTGCTACATTAAAAGTGAATATTTATTTGCAAACACTAACATGAGAACAATCTTTTGATTTTTTTCACACAAAATCAAAACTAAAAGATGGGAGATAACAATTATGATCAAGCTTTACAGCTGCTCACAGCAAAGCTTGAATCGTTAAGGCTTAGTAACATTCGCAGAAGAGAAACTTTTCAACAAGAAAAACTTAAGTTAAAACGTGAGATCAAACGAATTCAAAACAAAAAGATGGGAGATAACGATTGTGATGAAGCTTTACAGCTGCTCACTGAAATACTTGAATTGTTAAGGCAAGATAACATTCGCAGAAGAGAAAATTTTCAACAAGAACAACTTGAGTTAAAAAGTGAGATTGAGCAATTAAAAATAAAACGGCGTGCTATAAATGGTTTTGATGTTCGTCAACTCCCTGACCCGATCTGGTTAAAAACAAAACCAGAGCGTGAAACTCACATTACCTACCACAGGTAGAGAAAGGTGCGGAGATCCAAGGACCCCACACCGAGGTTGCTGTACTGTCCCCTGGGACAGGTAAATTGGCTATCAGCCAAGCTTTCGATGAAACCTTGGTTCAGGAACATTTGTGTCTGGAGCTAGTCAGAAATGACATAGTTTTTACAGACTCAAAGAGCCCCTCTTCAGTCAAGAAGTGGGAAGACACACACAACGACAGTGACCCGTCGCAGTCTGTACAATCAGACACACCTGCGACTGCGCCGACGGTTGTGACACACCTGAATTACGCGGAAAGAGGTAAACGTAAGAAGATACGTTGGCCGAAACCTAAACGATTCCTGTGTACCGTCTTCTCTCAGCTGCGCGAACAGCTTAAACTAAACGGTGGCATCCTAACTTGTGCCCATGGACGGACGTCCTCACCTGTGATCGTGGTCCCCCATGACCAAAGGGGGGTGATGTTAGGCCATGCCAAAGACAAAGATTTGAATGTACACCTCAGAAACACTTTTGCTTTCGCCCAGAAAAACCTGGAAAAATCCGCTGAAGGACGTAAGGCGTACTACGACCAGAAGGCCTCTCACAATGAACTCCAAGTGGGAGACAGAGTCTGGTACTATACGTTCGCCCCAGCAACCGGGAAAGGAGAGTCCGGGACCGGAACTCTCGCCCGCAAACTAATGCCCAGGTGGACTGGACCTCATCTGATAACAGACAAAGTGTCCTCAGTCGTCTACGAAATCAAAATCAGCAAAGGCCGCAAAGAGCCAATTGCTAAATGGGTACATCGAAATCAGATCAAACCTTACAAGGCGTTCAATGACTCCACAAAAGACAAAGATCTCACAAACTCACCGACTTCATGGGATAATAAGGTCGTCCAAACACAAGTTAGTAAATAAACTAATCAGGTTTAAACTACCATATTTCCCACCCTATAAGTCGCATTGTCCAATTTGAACTTAGAAACGCTAAGCCTAAAACCCACAACAAAAAACTAACCTTAACAACCGTTTAAATCCACGAGATTTAATTTGACCTCGGTCATAAAGTTGAGACCTGTTTGGTTCTGAACACTCCCAGCCAAAAAGGTTTTGTATTAACATTGATTAATGCATAAGATGGATTTAACTATGCCAACATGCAGTTCGTTTTGTTAAATCTCAATCGTCGAAGAGTCAATGTAGTTTAAAGCTACTCAAGGTACCATAAACTACACTGGTCTCACAATTTCTAAATTGAACCGATTCGATCGTTTCTATTCTAGATTATCTATTCATTTTGATGAGTCTCGCCATAGACTTCAAAATTTATTAGGAATACCAAATCCTACGTCGTTCGTCTAAAAGACAACAGACATTTAGATCAAACTATATTTCATTTTTTTATTTTAGTTTAACCTAAACTAAGTAATGAATGGAGGAATAGTTTGGAATTAGAGGCCTTCGTTACAGAAGCCCTCCAAAATTTTATAGGTACAGATCCCTATATCTAATTTTACAGAATTGATCCACCCCTTAATTGGTAATTGTAGCTGATCTAAACCATGATAGCTTACATACCAGGTGCATATAGGTAAGGCTTAATGTAAAATCCCAATCATAAGCCCACCTTAAAAACCACATAATTGCATGACACATAGAACCAGAGTGGCACTGACTGGAAACCAACCAGCCAACAACCTTCGATGTGGGGACCTGCAGCTCCAACGCTTGGTCTTCAACCTTCATCCAAGGGTCGCCTCCTCTGCGTCAATCGAGGGATCCCCTCTACATGCTGATTATGAAAACAATTGTTGCTGATCAATCAACAAAACTAATCGTTGTGGAATTACTGCTGTGGAATTACCGCTGTGGATTATAAGACTTTGTTTCCCAAAGGATCACAGACTTTGTTTGCCAAGAGTTAACAGACTCAGTTTTCCAAGGGATTAAAAGCTTTTCGCAATGGGATTACCTCCGAACAGTATGGAATTTCAAAAACTTTATGGGATTATAATTTTTGATTTTTTCTTTTCCACTTGCTGGATTACTTCAAGATCAAAGACAGTTCAAGGTTTCCTTTCGTGTTGGACCCCATCCCCAAGGACTGGCGATGGCTTCCAAAAGGGGGGAGATGTAGTGGACCTACCCAGGGTCAAATTAAGGTTTTTGAACTGTCCAGTGATGACCTTTACTGACCTCTCAGTAAAGCAAGACATTTACTACAAAATTATTCATTTAGCTATAATCTGATAACATAGTCACCAATAAGAGACTATTTCTATCTTTGATTTTAGGCTGATGTGATCAAAAGAATAACTTTTGTCATTTTCATGATGTGTGCTTTTAAGCTGTGTTATTCTGTGAGAGTTAAACTGTGTTTCACTGCTGTGTCAAAGGTGCAATCTCGGGTCACAGAGACTTCTTTTAATTTTGTTAATTCAAATGTTATCAAATGAATAATTTTATTTGTAAGAGCATCAGTACATTTTAATGTCAGATAAATCAAATACTCTGCTTAATTCAAAATGTTGTACATGGAGGATTTCTCCTCTCCTCTCGAACTTGCATGTGAAGATAAAAGGAACACTTTATCTCATTCATTTTAGCTTGAGCTCAGGACAATCTAGACACCCAAAGACTTTTGTTTTTGTCCTATTTAATAATCAAGCTATTATCATTAATAGGTCCCATATGTTATGCTCTGATGACGTTTGTTTATTCATACAACAGTGTTGGTAATGAGTTAAGAAAGTTCTAAATCTGCTGTATCATAAGACTGGCGTCTTAAACTAACTTTCTTATCCTTTCTGACATTTTTAATCTAACTTATGCCTCCTCTCAGTGGCTCCTGGCTTAACAGACTGAATCAGAAAGAGCTACGTCTTTCTAGGTCAAGTTAGCCTTAAAAGAGCTCTGACTTCCTGTTTTCCTTAGAGTTTGCTGAGGTCCTCAACCCCTGATGAGGTTCCCCAAAGAACTGATGATCGTCTGGTCAACACGCTAATGACCATGTCATTCAGTTAAAGACTTATAACATGCCAAGTTATAAGCCATCTTCAACAGCTGAAAAGCTCTCTTTTATTGACATTCCTTTAAGGAACGTCTTATCTTGAACAACAGCACCAGGAGCTGCCGTTACTTTCGGTTCGAGTCAAGGCGCACGTCTGGAGACGCTGAGAATGGTAAACGAACTGACCAAACTGGACCGAGGGAGACTGACCATCTTCACGAGGTAACAAGTCGTCAAATGCTTTGCCAAGGGTACCAACGTGTAGCCGAGTTCAGCCGGAGAGCTGCCATGCTTCTGGTTAAACACATCAAGATAACTCCCTGACTCTTAACTTTTCTTCCTCCATAAATTTCTCCTCCTAAATCTTTCCCTCTCTATCTAAGCTGGAAACTATTTTAAGCTGAAATGCCCACAGACTAAATATGTTAACATCCAATATTTATGTCTGTTGTGTTATGATTCAAGTGTGCTGACGTATTAATTTGAAAGAAAGTGAAATCATGTCAATCAAGTGTAATGGTGTTAATTTAGTTGATTTATTTTAAATAAATGATAGTGTCTCTTTGACATATCAAACTAAGTTAACGTCTTTGTCACTTAATGGCTCTGTTTATTTATCCATCATAAAGATCACAGAAATATTGGGTAAACTGAAAAAGAACAGAATCCGTGAACATTTACTATTCAATCTGAATAAGTAGATTAATTAAGGAAAAGGAGATCAGTATTAATATTGACCTCCTCATAATTCTTACACTGTGCTTCTCATGTTGTTCAGGCTTCAGCTCGTTCACCTTCCAGCGGCTTCCATGAGATCTGCGTCGACCTACCGAAGTAGCGACCTCAGTTCCGGTTGGCTTTTCAAGATAAAAGATTGTTTGAAGGAATTTCACTAAAGTGGAGCTTTTTCAGCTCGAAATGGATTTATAACTGGCATGTTATAAATCTTTAACTGAATGACGCGTCCTTAGCGTGTGACTGACGTTCATTCAGCTCTTTGGGGAACCTCATGGCTTGAGTTCCTCAGCAGACTCTGCTTCAGACAGGAAGTAGAGCCTTAAGAGAGGAGGGTTGACCCAGTCAAATCCACCCGCTCATTGGTTGTTTTCCCAGAGAACGGGAGTGACTTTGCAGGTCAGAGAACTGAAAATCTGAAGGCCATTTCAGGATAGGAGAGGAAGATTGTGTTCAGAACGAAAGACACCAGTCTCCAGTTATATAGATAACTTGATTTAGACTTTGATTCACGTGTTAGCATTTCTAAACAACTCTGAAAAGTACAACTTGACATATTTTCAACTTTTTAAAAAATATATTTTTTACATTTTTGAGCTCTAGTGGCCTTTATTGTAGAGGATGAGGGCGAAATGGGGTAGAGAGAGGGGAGAGACACTGCAGAGAAATAGCTCGTCGGGTCTGGGACGTGAACCCGCGACGCCTGCAGAGAGGCCCAGCCTCAGAACATGTGCCGCGCGCTTATCCCCCACACCAAAGCGGCGGCACTCCACATATTTTCAACTTTAGGCAGCATTCTGATTCATGTGTGCACATATTAAGAATGCACCAGCCTATTAAAGAATGACAATGATCATTCGACATATTGAAAAATAGCACTGTTCATATGAATAACACAAGGTTATGCTTTGATTATATCTGAATCAAACAAAATAAAAGTAAAGAGAGTCTCTTATGAAATATGTGTTTTGATTCAAATAAATGTAATAAAATAGTGTCCACTCGTCTCCGTGAGAGCCTCAGGAGAAATGTACCACTCAGAGTTTCAGAGAGATGTGAAAAGGTGTAAATCCAGGTCAGAGATGAGGGTCTATATTACTACAACATCATCAAAAGATTCAGAGAATCTGGAACAATCGCTGTGCGTAAGGGTCAAGGCCATAAAACTCTACTGGATGCTCGTGATCTCCGGGCCCTTAAACGTCACTGCACCTCAAACAGGAATGCCACTGTCAAGGAAATAACAGAATGGGCTCAGGAATACTTCCAGAAAGCATTGTCAGTGAACACAATCCACCGTGCCATCCGCCGTTGCCAGCTGAAACTCTACAGTGCAAAGAGGAAGCCATTTCTAAGCAAGCTCCACAAGCTCAGATGTTTGCACTGGGCCAGGGGTCATTTAAAATGGAGTGTGGCAAAATGGAAGACTGTTCTGTGGTCAGATGAGTCACGATTTGAAGTTCTTTATGGAACACTGGGACGCCATGTCATCTGGACCAGAGAGGACAAGGATAGCCCAAGTTGTTATCAACGCTCCGTTCAGAAGCCTGCATCACTGATGGTATGGGGTTGCATGAGCGCTTGTGGCATGGGCAGCTTGCATGTCTGGAAAGGCACCATTAATGCAGAGAACTATGTTCAGGTTCTAGAACAACATATGCTCCCATCTAGACGTCATCTCTTTCAGGGAAGACCCTGCATTTTTCAACAAGATAATGCCAGACCACATTCTGCAGCAATCACAACATCATGGCTACGTAGGAGAAGGATCCGGTACTGAAATGTCCAGCCTGCAGTCCAGATCTTTCACCTATAGAGAACATTTGGTGCATCATAAAGAGGAAGGTGCAACAAAGAAGGCCCAAGATGATTGAACAGTTAGAGGCCTGTATTAGACATGAATGGGAGAGCATTCCTATTTCTAAACTTGAGAAACTGGTCTCCTCTGTCCCCAGACGTCTGTTGAGTGTTGTAAGAAGAAGGGGGGATGCCACACAGTGGTAAAAATGGACTTGTCCCAACTTTTTGGGGATTTGTTGACGCCATGAAATTTTGAAACAACATATTTTTCCCTTAAAATGATACATTCTCTCAGTTTAAACTTTTGATCTGTGATTTGTGTTCTATTCTGAATAAAATATTAGATGTTGGCACCTCCACATCATTGCATTCAGTTTTTATTCACAATTTGTTTAGTGTCCCAACTTTTTTGGAATCCGGTTTGTACTGTTTTTCTTAATTCATATCTTTGATCTTATTTCTGTTTTTCTTTTACATTTTATACTTTTGTTAGATGTAACTGGGACGCTGTGTACATAATTTGGTTCCACCACATGTACCACATGTGGTGTGAATGACAAAGAATCTTGAATCCTTGAAGGCTGCTTCAGTTTTTTGCCTAAGGTACACATTTTCTTTTTTCAATCATTTTTTATAATTCACTTACAGGTATTTGTCATTCTGAGGGTTAATCTTGTCTCCACTATTCCTCTGAACAGGAGGCAAAATGTCTTCAACTACAGACTAGTCCAGTTGATTTGTTATTTAGTTTGTTTTTAATAACGGAGAATGCGCAGCAGCACATTATTCTAGAAAAGACAGCGTCTTCTCACCTGTTAAAATGTTTTTGAATGCCTCTTCTACATTTGTGGAGTCCAACGCTGATGTTTCAATAAATGAGAGTGTGTTCTTTTCTGTTGCAGGAAGAGATGTTAGAAATTATTTTTCATTTTGTGACAAAAACCCAACATCAAACCAGCACCACCACAACCCTTAGTACGATTTACCTGAGAATGCCCGAGCTTCATCCGTGGGCACGGCCCTGAGGTGGCGAAGGTCGCTCTTGTTCCCCACGAGCATGATGACGATGTTATTGTCAGCGTGGTCCCTCAGCTCCTTCAGCCAGCGCTCCACGTTCTCATACGTCAGGTGCTTGGCGATGTCATAAACTAGGAGGGCGCCGACTGCACCTCGATAATACCTGGTCAGGGGAGAAAACATGATAATTTACTACCAGTTCTGTTCCAGCACAAAACCTGAGCTTTTATCCTAAATATATAAAAATGTTAAAACACTCACGCTGAGGTGATTGCTCTGTAGCGCTCTTGTCCAGCCGTGTCCCAGATCTGAGCTTTGATCGTCTTCCCGTCCACCTGGATGCTGCGGGTGGCGAACTCCACCCCGATGGTGCTCTTGCTCTCCAAGTTGAACTCATTTCTTGTGAATCGGGACAGCAGATTACTCTTCCCCACACCGGAGTCTCCGATAAGTACCACTGGAAACACATAAAAAGTGATAATGAAACAATAAAAAAATATATATATTGTCTTCAAACCTGCTCTCCAAACCACGCCTCGTTGGCTTTTAAGCGTTCCAGTAATGTGTCTGTGACACGGCCATGAATTCATTGCTGCTCGTCAACTAACAGAGGCGACCATGAACACTGTAAATGAGTCCGCAGCAGACGTGGCTGTTTTTTTCAAGGTGAAATAAGGTGAAAAAGCTGCTTTTCTTCTTACTAACTCTAGTTATCACACACTGAGTCCTGTTAGGAGGCGCTCAGGAAGACGCTGCTGATAGTTTGCTCTTTGGGGAAGTCTGACTCAGCAGTTTCTCAAGGCTTCTGTGTCATCCTGTTGTGCTTTTAATTATCTTCTGGCCAGTGTCCAGCAGCCAATTTGGCTTTACCTGTCAAATGTTAATATTATAGTATAACAGTAATAGAATATACTATATTAATCTAATTAGTAAAATCATCAGGTACTCCAATCCCCACATTCAAGCACACAGGTAATTACATTTGTCACATGATAAACTACCTGACTCTTCATAGTGACAGATTTATATAGAATATATATGACCTTTTGAAAGCCAAAGCACTATTAGTGACATGTGATCAAACTGTGTTAAAGGTTAGGGCCTTCACCTGACACATACAGAACATGTTAACAGGAAACTGGACTTCCTGGTGTGTGATGATTGTGTAACATTTGATTTAAAAAATCCAGTCAGTTCACTTTGGATGTGTTTGGTGGGGAAGCACGGCTTTACTCATCAAAAACAAAGCAGTGAGATGAAAGTACATGTTTGTGCTCCTGTTAAATATATATATATTGTGTTTTCTGTCTTTCCCTTTTCACAGGAAGTTTCCTCCTTCAAGGAAAACAAGACATCTGATGAAGCATTCTCGGGACATTACACCTCTTCTGATAGTCCAAATGTTCAGTTTCTTGTTTAACAATCTTTTACCTAAACTTTAAGGTGAAGAGTGAATGTTTTTATTAATGGGGAATACTCGTCCAGTCTTTAGCCATTAGCTTTCCGGACCCAATCACCGGTTTCTTCATATGTATCCACACAGGAAGACACATACAGACAACAAGAGGAAATCATTAGTTTCCAGAGGGGAAGTGAGTAAACTACAAACAGTGACTGGACGTAGCTAGCTACGGTTAGCTGCCATTGATGACCACTGACGTTGACGTAGCTAACATGCTAACTTGTCTTTAGCCACGGAGGTGAAATGTCTCTTCCACTTACCCTTGAACAAGAAATCATATTCGTCGTCTCTGTTCCCCATTGTAGCGCAGAGTCAGCCCTTTGAGAGTCAGCGATGAGAGAAAAGTGGTTCCCTGGACTGACCAGGACGGTGGTGCGGTGACTGCGGCGAGATGACAGCAGCCACCACTGCGCAAATTGCGTAATAGTAGCGTAAAGATGAGATCACGTGACTGCACTACGCAGATTCTTAAAAAAATTCACTGTAGCGTAAACCAGCCGCTTACTTAAGTCACTTTTTTATTTTAATTTTTTTTCCATTTTTTTTATTGCATGAAGCAAATATAACAAACACAACAAGAAATAATAGCATAATAAGGCAAACAATGAAATAAAATGAGACAAGTTACCAGGAGGAAAATAAAATAGAAAAAAATAAAAATAATAAAATACAGTCGTACTATCAGCATACACAATTATGTATTTGCGACCATGCTGACAATGTTCTAACAGCCTTACTGTTTGCACAGTGTTCAATGTCTTTTATATAAGTTTCAAAGTCCTTAAAAAACACAAAAAAAATCGGCCTTTTCCTTGAGAACTTACATTTATGTAGTACTTAGCAAAAATTAAGAGTAAGTTAAAGACTTCTTTTTCATGTTCATTGTCATTTGCAAAGAAACCCAGGATAATGTGTTCATAAAGCAGTTGATAATGTTTACATAGGTGAGTTGTTATGAAATGGGTCAAGTCCTTCCAGAAAATCTTAGTAAGTCAAAGTCAAGTCAAAGTCCACTTTATTGTCAGATCTGCAATATGTACTGTACAGGACATACACAGGACCGAAATTGCGTTTCTCTCAGTCCCTCGGTGCAACAGTAAACATCTAAACATTGAAACACTGAAACATATAATAATAGACATAAGCATAAAATAGTAAAACTAACACTGTCCTGAGTTTTTTGCATAGTGGTATAAGAGTATGAAAATTTACACCAACTCTAAAACTAAAACATTAAACATTTAATGAACATAATACTGTCCTGAGTTTTTGCATACTAGTATAAAAAAAGAGTATAAAAAGTATAACTAAAATAAACTAAAGGTTTCTAGCATTGACATTTGCAAAGTGGCAAAGCAGCGTATGAGTTAATGTACACAGTATATGTATGAGGTAGTAGTTGATGTTGTTATAGAGGCAAAAAGTGGCATATGCAGTAAGGCACATTGGGCATCCCTAAATAAGACCGTTCAGAGCACACTGTATATGTACCAGCAGTGGTGTAGATATTAGAGTAGTGTAAATGTAAACAGTAGTAATTACATGTAAGCAGTAGTAATAAAAGTAAACAGTATTAATAAATGTAAACAGAGAATGTAAACAGTATTATGATTATAGGCAGTGATGT
>JBBPBX010007110.1:12583-31787 GCA_038048925.1 Garcialebias charrua | reverse complement strand
TTCTTGCCTCGAACCACTTTGGCTGTGGCTGCTTGAGTACCGGTAGCAAAAACAAAAGTACAAGTATAAACTTTTGAATTAATGTATAAGTTTTATTGTACTTAGTCTTAGACTTCTTTTATACTTTTTAGTATAAGCCAAGTATACTTCACTATACTATTCTTAATAGTATCTAATGTAGTTCATAAAAAACTAAACTTCAAGTACACAGCCTTATTTTAAAGTATAAAATGAGTATACCGGTACTCTTAGTACTTCTTTTTAGTATATCTCAGATAAGTACCTAAAAAGTATACTTCAAGTCAGATTAGTACACAGCCTTATTTTAAAGTATAAAATAAGCATACTCTTAGTACACTTAAATAAACTTATTTTTAGTATATCTCAGATAAGTACTTAAAAAGTATATTTCAAGTCAGATAAGTACCTAAAAAGTATACTTGAAGTATACTTTAAAGGTTCAGTATGTAATTTCTGGAACACGCTGGAACTTAGGAAAATTTTGAACAGAGACACGTTTCTGGTTCCTCCCCCTCAGAGCCATATATGGCTCTGCTCCACCTTGCTCTGCTGAAATTCAAATTCAAGCTCTGTTTTTATTGGCTGATTCAAATTCAAGCTCTGTTTTTATTGGCTGGTTACAAACTCTGTTTTTATTGGCTGGTTAATGGCGGGTCACTGTGGCTTTTTAGAAATGCTGATAGAGAAGCAAGGGGACTATAGTTTTTTTCAGAGATTACTTGTCTAAAATCAGTATGTCAGGAGGTAGTGACAGAGTGAAGAAATATGTTAAAAATATATTGTTAAAAAAGTTACATACTGAACCTTTAATATACTACTTTTTGCTAAGGGTGGGAGGAGTCGACGAGGGACAGGACAGCCCCCAGAAACCATCATGGCTGCAGCAAACTGGTTGGTCCACTTAAGGTGTTTACTGCTTGGTGGGGAAACAGTTTGCTGGAACTCCTCTGACTGATGATGCCCACTGGATGGAGGGTGAAATGTTTCTATTTAAAAAAAAAAACTGTCCAGATGACCCGACTGAGAATTTTTGGATATGGTACCTGGATTATTGAGCATGAACTTTCTTGGTTTTATACCACCTATCTCTGACAAAGATGCGGACAAATCATTTGTTCTGTTTCAAAGGGAAAGGCATTTAAATGGACAAAGCAGGTGTGGCCTTTATTACTACCGTGTGTACCTGTGAACAGGTAAAGCTCAGGAGATCCATGCTTCTCACCAAATCTTCGTCTGGATTATGATGAAGTGAAAACAACTGTGCTCAGGACGTATGAGTTGGTGGCAGAGTCATAGGCAAAAGTTTTGCCATTTGACTAAAACTGGCGGTCAGTTATGTAGAATTTGCTCATGAACAGGAGGTCATTTTTGAACGCTGGTGTTTTGCACAAATGTAGAGTTTTTATCAATTACGTGATCTGATCCTAATGGAGGAGTTTAAAAGTTGTGTATCTGAACAGATTGCAACAAATATTAATGAACAAAAAGTTCCGTTTCCAAGGCAGCTGTATGTTCCTTCCAGTTTCGTAAGTATTGCTGCCATGTCAGCCCTTTGTTTTGTTTTTTCTTTATACATTATTCTTCAAGTTCCCGTTGCCTGTCTGCACTTTGGGTTCCACTAACCACCAGGACCTGATGTTATCGAGTGAGGAAATAAAAAAACGTACCTGACAGATATTTTTGTAGACTCTATCGCATGCAGATGATGATTGGCGAGAGGTGCCACAGAAATTCCATCCTACAGCATTGCGCTTAGCTCATGACAATCTTATGGCTGGTCACTTAGTGAATAAAACATATGACCGCATTTTGAGGCAATTTTTCTGGCCAACATTAAAAATGATGTGAATAATTATTGTAAAATTTGCAGTGTGTGCCAAATTACAGGTACCTGTAAACCTAATTTAAAAAATACCACCTTATCCATTACATCCTATTCTGGCAGCGGTTGGACCTTTCGACCTGTCAGTGCTTTTCCATGCACTAAATCTGGTCACAGGTTTTTTGTGCGACTCTTCTGAGGTGATTCCCCTGTGCAAAATAACTGCGCAGACAGTAGTGAAGGCCTTGGGCCTTGGCAATGGTTTTTTTCTTTGTTCGGCTTGCCAAGAGTGATCCAGACTGACCAGGGGTCTATTGTGCCACACATTTTTAAGCAGGTGTTAAAACAGCTTAATATCAAGCACTTCTGGTCCAGTGTATATCACCCTGAGAGCCAAGGTGCACTGGAGCTGTTTCATCAGACATGCTTCGAGCATAGTCTGACAGGCTGGAGTGAGGGGGTTCATCTTGTGCTTTTTGCAGCATTGGAGGTGGTACATGAGTCGCTCGGCTTTAGCCTGGCTGATCTGGTTTTGCCCATTCTGTTTGTGGACCATTAAAACTGTTAAGAGAAACATGGATGAGCAGTGAATCACAGAGCCTCCTCGATTATATCAGCACATTCCATTTCTGATTTCATCGGGCATGTGAAGTGACCAAAAAAACCTTGTTGCAGTGCATGTTAAAATGAAAAGCTGGTTTGACAGGAAAGCCAATACAGGTAGTCCTCAACTTACGACGGAGATCCGTTCCTATGCGGCGGCGTAAACCGAATTTCGACGTAAGTCAGAACCAAAGGTGGGCGCCAGACCGCTGGGGAGCGCTAAAGCGCTAATCCGCTTATAGCGGACCTAAACAATTTGTCAGCGTTATAGCGGATTGACTAACTTTTATAATTCATAAGCGGATTTGCGCTATTTTTATTTAAAATGCAGTACCACTAATAACTAATTATCTATCAGTAAAAACGAAAAAAAACGTATTTACGGGCTCTTAAATCAACCGGACGACTGCTAACAGACCATATCCTGTCAGCGCCGGATGTGGTCCATGACAAAAAAGCGTCCCCCTCAGTCTCTTGGCTAGAGCGCAGCAGTGTGTTACTCTGCAGCCTTATTGCTTGTTTTCAAAGAGTCAGACGAAGAGTTTTTAACATGGAGGGTGAACTTATGGATGTTTCTCAGCGGCCTACGCGACGCGTCTGGATTTAAAAAAGTAGTTCGCCATTTGCCCTCTTCAAAATGGCGGCGGCCACAGAAGCTAAGGACTTTCCAAGAAAACACGGTAAAAACAATTATTTCTTTGCTGAGAAAAAATATATTTCTTAGCTGACTTTATAGCACAAGGTTTTTCTGAGCTTAACCGGTTCACGAAATGGTCAAATCTGCTGGATTTAAAAAAGTAGTTCGCCATTTGCCCTGTTCAAAATGGCGGCCGCGACGGCCACAGAAGCTAAGGACTTTCCAAGAAAACACGGTAAAAACAATTATTTCTTTGCTGAGAAAAAATATATTTCTTAGCTGACTTTATAGCACAAGGTTTTTCTGAGCTTAACCGGTTCACGAAATGGTCAAATCTGCTGGATTTAAAAAAAGTAGTTCGCCATTTGCCCTGTTCAAAATGGCGGTTAGCGTGTTAGCATTAGCATCCGCTAGCATTGCTAATACATAAGCGCTTTTGAAATTGCGGACCTAAATAAATTAATAAGTGCTTTAGAAATAGCGGAACTAATTATTGGATTAGCGTTGCCCAGCACTGGTCGGAACATACGTACATACTGCACCTTATACGTACAATACTGTATTTTACCAAGCACTTAGCCTATCCTAACACAGTACCCTACATAATTATCAAAAAACACATACATTTGGGAGCCATAATGAAGGGAAAAAATAGTTAATTTCCTACTGGGATGCTGTGGTGAAGCCGTTTCCTCCGTCCCTCCTCCGTATTCTCTATTGCGTTTACGACGTAAAACCGCCGTCCAGCTCAGTCCATTCCGTTCCATTTACAATGTAAAACAGGGTTCACAGTACAGTTTTGTTTTTTGAATTGGGAGATGCGTCGTAACCGCGAAACGTCGTAACTCGAGACCGTCGTAAGTCGAGGACTACCTGTAACTGGTTATTTCAACTGGGAGATAAAATCTTTTCTTTTTTTTGTTGTTGCCCATTGCAGGTTCTAGTTTGCAGGTGCGTTATAGCAGATGATAAGTGGTTGAACGTAAAATAACTCAAACGAACTACAGTATATCACTGCCACTCCTGACTACTGTATTTGTGCTGCATTGCCTGTGCAACATGCTGAAGGAGTACCACGAACAGGATAAGAATCTATCTACTTCATCCCCCGCTGAGTCAGGCACACACCCCCAGGTTGTGGTCTCCTGTTGAGGTGAGTTCTTCAGGACAGCTGTCCAGTGCTAAACCTGACATTGACGGTCGGTCTGAGGCCAAGCTGCACTGTCAACTTAAAGACTCAAAAATGCTGGTTGAACTCGACGCTTGCTGCATTTGTCTGATAATCAGTGAAATGATGTGATGGGTCTTGTTAATTCTCATACTGTCTGTTTTCTTAGGTGTCTTCCCAAACCCAAACTTTCACAACACGACATAGATGTCTGTGGTTCCTCCCACATAGAGCAATATCTATACCGGGTTAATCCAGATAAAAGAAGATGTCGACTACATGTTGCTATACTATAGTACCATATTAAAACAAGTTGTAGTGCATGGAGTTCACCATTCTGTTGGCTGTCAGGTCTGATGGGTCTGACCATTTCTGTACAGATTTGAGAAAAGTTAACAGTGTTACAAATCCAGATTGCCACCTGGTTCCTTGGATGGAGGATTGTGTTAACAAACTGGATTGGTTGAAGGGTTATTGGCAGGTGAGGTCCCACTGACAGAGCGGGCTCAGGAAATAACCACATTTCAAAGTCAAAGTCAACTTTATTGTCAAAACTGCAATATGTACAGGACATACTGTACACAGGATTGAAATTGCATTTCTCTCTGTCCCTCGGTGCAACAGTAAACATTTAAACACTAAAACACTAAAACATTTAATAAACATAAGCATAAAATGAAATAATAAAAGTGTAATACTGTCCTGAGTTTTTGCATAGTAGTTTTTGCATAGTAGTAGTATGAAAGTATGAAAAGTTACACCAACACTAAAACACTAAACATTTAATAAACATAAGCATAAAATGAAATAACAAAAGTGTAATACTGTCCTGAGTTTTTTGCATAGTAGTATAAAAGTGTAAAAAGTATATCTATAAAATAAAATGAAAGTTCTGGCATTGACATTTGTAATAGAGTGACAAAGCAGCATATGAAGTTTATGTACACAGTATATGTATGAGGTAGTTGATATTGGTATAGAGGTAAAGTGGCATATGCAATAAGGCTAGTAAAAAATATATATATCAGCAGTAGTGTAGATATAAAAAGTAGTGTAAATGTAAACAGTAGTAATAAATGTAAACAGTAGTATTGAATGAAAACAGTAGTAATAAATGTAAACAGTGAATGTAAACAGTAGTATGACTATAGGCAGTAATGTAATGCAAACATTAGTGCGAATATAAGAAGTAGTGCAAACTGAATGAGCACATGACCGTGAGTTGAGTGAATAACCCATTTTGATGACACAGAGTCCAGTGTTAAAATAATAATAATAATAATAATAATAATAATAATGTCTATTCCTGTCATCTGCATATGTTCCCATACACAGACGAAATTCGTCTCTGCATTTAACCCAACCACCTACCAGGTGGTGCAGTGAGCAGCCCGAAAGCGCCCGGGGAGCTGGAGAAATAGGTGTGCACTCATAGACACCCCAAGCTGGGTAGTGGCCGGGGCGCGAACCCGCGACCTTCGGATCCGTAGTCAAAAGCCCTGCCACTAGACCATCTTGGCTCAATAAAATATTTGTGTTGTGTGGTAATGTGTGAAAGTTTTTTGTGATTAAGGCAGTACAAGTGGGAGGGGAGGGCAGAGCAGGCAGAGAGTTAAGCATCCTGACTGCCTGATGAACAGAGCTGTCATTTAGTCTGCTGGTTCGAGCCTGGAAACTCCTCAGTCTCCTCCCTGAAGGCAACAGGCTGAAGCAGCTGTGTGAAGCAGCTGTGTAGTGGGTGTGTGGGATCACCTGCCATGCAGAGGGCTTTCCGAGTGAGGCGGTTGCTGTGTAAGTCCTGCAGTGAGGGGAAGGAGGTGCCGACGATCTTCTCAGCTGCTCTCACGATGCGCTGGAGGCTCTTGCGGCAGGATGCAGTACATGCACCAAACCACACAGTGATGCAGCTGGTCAGGACACTTTCTATGGCACCTCTGTAGAAGGTGCACATGATGGGGGTTGAAGCTCCAGTCCTTTTCAGCTTGCAGAAAAAGTAGAGATGCTGGTGAGCCTTCTTGGCCAGTGATGCAGTGTTCCTGCTCCAGAACAGGTCCTCTGAGACGTGCACTCCCAGGAACTTGGTGCTGTCTACTCTCTCCACTGCGGTGCTGTTGATGGTCAGAGGGGCATGTTGTCTCACCCCCATGCCTATGCTCACTCAACATTATGCATTTAGACAATTAGGGCTTGGGTTAGAGTTGGAGTGGAGGGGAAACTTGTATAATGCCAGCCTTTGCTCCTTCTCTTTCCTTTTTAAGTACACTTTAGAACAACACTCACCAACAGTACATTTGGGGACGGGGGTGTGTGTGTCGGGGTCTTGATTTGTTAATTTCAATTTTATTTATTTATGTATTTATTTATATATATATATTATTTATTTATTTTTCTCTTACCCCCCTGGTTGCCTGGCGGACATTCTGGGGGTGGGCCGTCAGGGGTTGTGCTGGGGTGTGGGGGGGTTCGGGGCCTGCGGGTTTGCCGTGGGCGGGACTGGCAGTGCGCTCCCCCTGGGGCTGCTTGGGCTCGAGTGTCCTGTCCTGTCGGCGGGGCGCGGGGTGGGCCGGATCTTGGATGTCTGCTACTCTCCACCCCAGAATGAATGGGCCTACCTCCTGGGTTTGGATGTGGGCTGCCCCATGTAGGGAGCAGGTACATGTCTTGGACCTGGGGGGTATAGAGTGTGCATCGGGATTATGAATGGAGCGTGTCGTTATTGTTTGTCTTTCTATGACTGAGGGTGAGGATGAGGGTGGGTCTGAATGAGTGTGTCTGTGTATGAATGTTTAAGTGTCAGGCTGGGACTTGGACTGCCCCCTCTCTGATACTTCTGAGGCTACCTAGTGTCGCGCTCCTGCCACGTGGCCCCCTGGTGGGTGTTCCTCTGCCTGCGGGCGTGCTTGGGACCCTCACTATCTGGGGCTGGGCGCTTGGGCGTTGGTCGGCTCGGCCTGGTGGCTGCCTGGTGGGGCTCGGGTCCTCTGGTCCTGTCGGGTCTGGGCCTGAGGGGTGGGCGTCCCCGGTGCCCGAGCATCGGTGTCCGGCCCTGGGGCTACATCGGTGCAGCGGGCTCTGGCGGGGGCCTGTGTATTTGTCGCTGTTGACCCCGGGGGGTCATTGTGTGTGGTCCCTGGTGGGGTTCGTCCGGTTCTTCCCCTTGGTCGGATCTGGGGAGTGGACGAGTGGCTCGTCCTGTTCGGGTGGTCCTGGGGACTCTGGGCTCGGGGTCCTTCCTGGGGTCTTGGGCTTTGATCGCCCTTTCGTCTGTCTCGGGCTTTGGGGGGACAGATCTCTGATGCTTCACATTCGCTACTAAATGTTCTATTGGAGGAACCTTATTCACTTATGCATGCTCACAACCACACACAAATGGATGTAGGGATGTATATGTAGATATATGTAGATGGGTATATAAATGAATATAAATATATATGTATGTATACTGTATATATATTTGTAGGTATGGGTATGTTTATATATAGAAATCTAATGCAAGGTCATGAATATTATCAGTCTTTATGCTTGTATGTTTCGTTGCTGTGTTCTGTCATGTGCTTTGCAGGATTGTGGACGGAGGTTTGGTGTGTTTGCCTTGTGCTCTTTTTGTGGATAATTGTTGTTTTGTTGTCTCACTTTCTCTTTTCTTTCTTTCTCTCTATAAAAAATTAAAAAAAAAAAATAAAAATACATATTGGAGTGAGAGGATGGCTATAAGGTGTGAAGGGAGGCCATCTATAAATGAAAAAAAAAAAAAGAAAAAAAAAAGAGGGGCATGTTGTGCATCACTCTTCCTGAAGTCCACAACAATCTCCTTTGTCTTCTCCACGTTGAGAGTGAGATTGTTGTGTCCGCACCACAAGGCCAGGCGGCTCACCTCGTTCCTGTAGTCCGTCTCATCGTTGTTGCTGATGAGACCCACCACTGTTGTGTCGTCCGCAAACTTGATGAAGTGGTTGGAGCTGTATGATGGTGTGCAGTCGTGTGTTAGCAGGGTGAATAGAAGGGGGCTCAGCACACATCCTTGTGGGGCTCCTGTATTCAATGTGATGGTGCTGGATGTGTTATTCCCGACCCGTACTGCCTGTGGTCTCCCGGTCAGGAAGTCTAGCAGCCAGTTACACATTGAGGTGTTCAGCCCCAGACTGTCCAGTTTAAGGATGAGCTGTTGGGGGATGATGGTGTTGAATGCTGAGCTGAAGTCGATGAACAGCATTCTGACATAGGAGTCTTTCGTGTCCAGATGTGTGAGAGCTGTGTGGAGGGCAGAGGAGATGGCATCGTCGGTTGAGCGATTAGGCCGATATGCAAATTGGAAGGGATCCAGGGAGGCAGGGAGGACAGATGTGATGCTTTTCATGACTAGCCGTTCGAAGCACTTCATCAGGATGGGGGTGAGTGCTACTGGACGATAGTCATTGAGGCAGGAGGGCGTTGCCTTCTTTGGGACAGGGATGATGGTGGTGGCTTTGAAACAGGTGGGGACGATGGCCTGACTCAGCGAGATGTTAAAGATGTCCGTGAAGACCGCTGCGAGTTCTCCTGCACAGTCCTTCAGCACACGACCAGGTATGTTGTCAGGACCAGAAGCTTTCCGGGCGTTGATCTTGATGAATGATCGCCTCACGCTGTCTGAGGACAGCGCCAGCACCTGGTCATCGGGAGAGGGGGTGAGTTTTTGTGCAGGTGTGCTGTTACATGCCTCAAACCGAGCAAAGAAGTCATTCAGTTCATTCAGCGTAGATGTTGTGCTGTCACAGGTCTCGGGGGATGGTTTGTAGTTTGTGATGGTCTGTATTCCCTGTAATGGTCTTTGTGATGTATTCCCTGCCACAGACTCTGTGTATCCTTGCTGTCCTTGATTTTGAAATTCTGATTGAATTTTGACTCCTGGTGCAATAATACACAGTGAAGCCATTTGTTGAGGGGAATGCGCAGGCAACTTTTCATTTGGACGATGTCTGTCTGCCTGTTTATTTTTATTTATTACTTTCGCACGGCATGCTGGGGGTCGTTGGTGGCGTATGGTAAGTTTGAACTAGAGTCGTTGGCTTTTCAAAGTCTTTCTCCTACATCAAAGTAGTTTTTGTATTTTGTATTTTTGTTTGCGACCCGACCCCGGATAAGCGGAAGAAAATGGATGGATGGATGGATGTTTGCGAGACGGACATACAGTATGCTTGGCGAACAGTGTGGTAGCAGGGATGGCGTCCTCTGAGATGCCATGACTGTCATCGTAGGTCATCGTAGAGCGGGATGGACACAACAGCGCCTCCGCCTCCTGGACAAACAAGAGTTTGTGGCTGAACTTCCACAGAGTAGCATGAGTTTTTGCCAGTTACACCTCTGGCATTGCCTTCCACTCAGATCACTGTATATGGAGTTCCTCAGTTTGTTCAGCGTTGCCACCAGGCCTTCAATACGTGCAGTGACCCCTCGGTGCGGACTGAACTCGGCAAAAAGGCCTTTTCTTACTCTGCACCTGGAACCTGGAACACCTTGCAACAAGATCTGAAATGTCCACCTTGATTTCTTTAAGGGGTTTTAAACATTTGATAAGGTCATTAGAAAAATCTAAGCAAATATGTCCTTGATTTTAGTATTTTACCTTGTAAACATATGGCACCTTGATTAGATTGTTTTTATTACATTTCTGAATTTAAATTATGTTTTCTGTCTAAAACAGGTCTATCTGGAAAGAGAGTCCTCGAGACTCAATGAGACTACCTGTATAAATAAAGGTTAAATAAATGTAACAATAGAAACACCCAAGAAACATCTGAGGAACATCTGAGAAAAACTTGAAGAACACCTGAAGCACATCTGAGGAACACACAAAGAACATCTGAGGAACATCTGAAGATTATCTGAGGAAAACCTGAAGAACACCTGAGGAACATCTGAGGAACACCTGAAGAACACCTGAGGAATATCTGAGGAACACCTTAGGAACATCTGAGAAACACCTGAAGAACACCTGAAGAACATCTGAGGAACATCAGAAGAAAATCTGAGGAACATCAGAAGAACATCTGAGAAACACTTCAAGAAGACCTGAGGAATATCTGAAAAACAACTGTAGAACACCTGAAAAACATCAGAAGAACACCAGAGGAACATCTAAGGAATGCCTGAAGAACACCTGAAGAAGATCTGAGGAACGCCTGAAGAAAACCTAAGGAATACCTGAGGAATACCTGAAAAACACCCGAGGAACAAACGAGAAACACCTGAAGAACACCTGAATAACATCTAAGGAAGTTCAAAAGAACATATGTGAAAGGCCTGAAGAACTCTATAGAAGTATCTGAGGAACATCTGAGAAACACCTGAGGAACACCTAAGGAACACCTGAAGAACATCTAGGAAATATCTGACAAACACCTCAGGAACATCTGAGAAACATCTGAGGAATGTATGAAGATCTTCTGAGGAACATCTGAGGATAACTATATTCTTTATTGTCATCATCAACTTCCTCATCATCATCAGTCACGTGTTTTGTTTCTTGTTCTGTAATTTCAGGTCATAAATCAATAATAATTATTAATTATTTATATTAATAAATAAATAAATAAATAAATAACAGATGAGCTCAAATAAAAACATAGACTAAATTAAATCTGTGTATAGCTTTAATCTGAATAAAAATAATTAAAAATGATTTTTCTTACTACATACAGTATATTTTTATTTTAAATATTTTTACAAATGACCTGTGTGTTAGTATATAGTTTTTCAACCTTTGTCACACCCGACACACACATCCACACGCACGCACGCACGCACGCACGCACAGCCACAGACGTCGATGCTGTGGAGAAATGAAACCAATTTTCGTTCAATTTTGAATGACAATAAAGTTGATATTATTTATTATAGAAAATAAAAAGTCTTTGATGTAAAAACATCTGAGCTCTGATTGGCTGATCTGGACCGGGACTATCCCTTAGGGGTGCAGGAAAAAAAAAAAAACGATTTTTTTTTTAAAGGGGACCAAATATTGGTTTTATAAATTTTTATGGTATATCTGTGGGCTATCCAGACCATGTTCATTCAATTTAATACACAAAATAATTCTTAGATAATAAAATATCCCCTTTCTAGTTCTGCCTTTTCTCACTTCCGTTCAGAACGACCGGTTTATGATAATGAGCTCTGAAGGCCACGCCCTTCAAAAATCTGTTTACATTAACTCCGCCCTCCAAAGGGTTTACGTTAGCATTTCATGCACTTTAGAAATGGCTAGTGCTAGCTTAAGATAACTTACCGAAAGCCGTATGCGCGCGCCGCCATTTGCTGCACCTGTTAGCATTAGCCCACCCGAATCCGAGGCTAATGTTAGCTCGTTCCTCCTCCGGCACACCGCCCGCTTAGCTCCGCTCGTTGCATGCGGCGCTTTGGGAGCGATCGCTGCTCCAGTCCAGACACATACACAAAGTTCACTGAGTGTTTCCAGCTAATTTATCCGTATGAGGCAACCTCTGATCGGACGCACGGTCCTCAAAAGCCAGCAGCTCCCGGCCGCAGATGGTCCCTTCGCCGGCATTTCCGCCCGCTTAGCTCCGCTTGTTGCATGGTCAGGCTGCGGCGATCCGCTCGTTTTATGTCTGCCGGCTGCTCGTTGGGAGCGATCGCTAATACGCTAAAAATTGAAATAAAACGTAAAAATAACACACTGATGCATGCTCAATAATCCAGGTAGAAAAATCTAAAAATAACAATTATACTTTATTTATAAAGCCATTTAAAACAACCACAGCTGCAACAAAGTGCTGTACACATGAAATTAAGAACATTTAAACAAAAGATGAGATGAACTCAGGAAAAACAACCGTGACGTCTTTTATACTGAAGTGGGTGGAGCCTCACCAGGGGTTGCTAGGTGAGGGGCTGGACTCAGGTTGGGGTGGGTTGTCCTACGGCTTGTGACATCACAAGCGCCAGGATTTGAAATCGAGACATTAATATCCCTGAAAAATAAATATACTTATAGTAAATATACAACTAGGTGCATTTTTTTGGTCCTAGGACTGTTTTTTTTAAAAAGAAATACATACCCAAAGTTGAGTAAAAAAAACATTAAAAAGTGAATTTTGCATATTTGGTCCCCTTTAATGATGGACGGTTTCTTTTCACAAAGATGGCCTTTGACGAAACGTTTCTATTTTTTTGCTTTGTTTTGTTTTTTGAATGTCCAGAGGAGACTTAGCTTTTTTAGATTGTTAATGTTTTCAGTTTAAAATTGTTTTAAATAAATGTTCCATTTGTTTACATTGTTGTTTATTCTTTTCAGCTTGTCAGTTACAAAACTGAAACTAAATTTATGAACATTTTAATAGAAAAATCATTTCTGAATCAAAAAATTCATTTTGAATCGAATCGTGACACCAACAATCGGAATCGAATCGATTCTCCAGAGACTGATGAAACCATGTTTCCATCAAGGTTTCTAGGTGCGCATTATGAAGCATCGCATCAGAAAAGCTAAATGGAAACGGCATAATTCGAGTTAACTTCCTCTAAGTCGCTCTAAAGTTTATACGCTCGCTTGAGGTAGTTTTTGGGGAGTCGATTCAGAGCTGAGTCGGCTAAACGACAGATGGAAACAGATTAGCCGACTCAGTTCTGCCGCAGCGAACATTCACGTCACGTGACTGATCAGCTGTTTCCGCTCCGGACAACATGTAACATCGCTAAAACTAGTTGGCATGACAGAATAAATACAACTTGCCCGATAGCAACACATACCTGAAATATTCTCTCCATTTTGCCGAGATGTCTGTTTTCAAACGCTACTTCCTGTTTACTGTGGAAGTGCGTAACGCTGACGTCTGACGTATGGCGCTGACGTGTGACGTAATGACGCTGACGTCTGACGTAGAGACGCTTTGCGTGGCATTGCAGATGCGCTTCAAGCCAGTTTAATGGAAACACTTCTGATCCTCATAATTTTAATTTACATTTTAGCGAAATTTTCTAAAATTCGCTCAAAAATCGAATTTAAATTGGATGGAAACATAGCGAGATTCGCTTCCCTACTCTACCAGCCAGGTCTCTGAGGGTTCTGGTGGACTCTGCTGGACCCTGTTGGACTCTGGAGGTTCTGCTTGTTCCGTCCTCTTCCTCCTCCTCCTCTCAGCTCCTCCTCCTCCTCCTCCTCCTCCTCTCAGCTCCTCCTCCTCCTCTTCCTCCTCCTCCTCCTCTCAGGGCGGGGTTCGGACTTCTCGGTTCTTTTCTCACTTTTTTTTTTTAACTCTGAAAGTTTTCTCCGCTTCGCAGTTTTTTTCCCCCCCACCGAACCGAACCGAACCTCCGCGGCATCATGTCTGGCGTCGCGTCCACCCTGGCCAAGAAACGGGCCTTGGCCGCCGGGTTCGGAACCAACTCGAAGGCGATCCCGTACCTGAACCAGGACTTCGAGGCTCTGCGGGCTCAGTGTCGAGCATCTGGACAGCTGTTCTCTGACCCCATGTTCCCCGCCGCGCCCGAATCTCTGGGCTTCAAAGAACTGGGCCGGAACTCCGCCAAGGTCCGGGGAGTCACCTGGAAAAGACCCACGGTAAGAACCGAGCCTGGACCGGAACCGGGAGGACCAACCTTTATTTAGTCAGGTTAGTCTCATTGAGCCTCGAGGACTCATTTACAAGAGAGACCTGTCTACAAACTAAAGAATGATGACAACAGCAACAGTAGATTCTCCTTGGACAATCAACAATAGACAAACATAAGAGAGAAATACAGATTTTTTTTTATAACATATTAAAATCAAAATATTAAAGTAACAAAAACATTACAGTATAAAGTAGATGTAGAAAATCAAAAACAGGAACATATCTGCATTGGTTTTTTTCCCAGGATTCCAACAGATTCTTAAAGAGGTCAACGTCGAGATCTTCAGATCTTTTTGTAAGATATTCCATGAAGCAGGAGCAGAGTAGGAGAAGGCCCTTTTTCCAAGTTCAGTCCTCACTGACGGAACACTGCAGGTAATCATGTCCTGAGAGCGCACGCTGTAGCTGCACTCACACAGAGACATGTAGGAGGAGATGTATGAGGGCAGCAGACCAAGAAGTGATTTAAAGATGAAAATGTACCAGTGGAAGAGTCTGCGTGAGGTTAATGATGTCCAATTAAAGCTAGGGTATGTAAGATTGTAATGCAGTCTAACTTTTCAAACAATATATTTTTTAACATATTTCTTCACTCTGTCACTATCTACTGGACTCCAATCTTACATTTGAAAATCACATTAAGCATTTGTTTAAAACTTGCTTCTTCCATCTTCGAAACATCTCCAGACTTCGCCCATCCCTAACTTTTTCCGATGCTGAGAAGCTCGTCCATGCTTTTGTCTCCTCCAGGCTCGACTACTGCAACTCCCTGTTTATTGGAATCCCTGGCAAAAACCTTCAGAAACTTCAATATATTCAAAACAGTGCAGCAAGGATCTTGTTGAGAGTTCGTAAATTTGAACATATTACGCCCATTCTCCATAACCTTCATTGGCTTCCTGTCGCCTACAGAATTCAGTACAAAACTGCTCTCATTACACATCAATGCTTACACGGAACTTCACCAGATTATCTGAAGGATATTCTTATTCCATACTCATCCACCCGCTCGCTGCGGTCACAGAACAGCAATCTCCTTCACATTCCGAGAACCAAATTAAGGACCATGGGAGACCGGGCTTTCAGTGTGGCTGCCCCCCGCCTGTGGAACTCTCTTCCTGACTGTCTAAGAGCCCCACAGTCTGTGGTTGACTTTAAGAGCGACTTGAAGACCTTTCTTTTCGACCAAGCATACTCTACCTCCTCATGATTCTACTTTTGATCTTAGCTGATATTGTTATTGATTTTAATTGTTTTATTATTTGTTTTATTGACATTTAATTCTGTTGCTCCTTGTAGCACTTTGAGATTTTCATTAATGAAAAGTGCGTTATAAATTGAATTCATTATTATTATTATTATTATTATTATTATATTATACTGACAAACTGATGTTAGACAAAGTAATCTCTGAAAAAACTATAGTCCCCTTGCTTCTCTATCAGCATTTATAAAAACACTAAAAACAGAGTGACCAGGACAATGACAGCCAATTAAAAACAGAGCTTGAATTTGAATCTCAGCAGAGCCTCCCCCTCAGAGCCATACATGGCTCTGAGGGGGAGGGATCAGAATGCTTTGCCTGTTGAAAATTTTTCTAAGTTCTGCACTCTACAGAAAGTTACACATAGCACCTTTAACCAGTGAATACAGGGTGCAGTGGTGGGTATGATAATCACAACCAGTTATGAATCTTAGTGCACCATGATAGACAACATCCAACATCTGCAGGGTGCTTGTAGGAGCATTCATGTAGAGAATGTCACCGTAATCAATGGAGGGAAGGAAAGTCACAGATACAAGGTGTTTCCTAACATTCAGTGTTAGACATGACCTGTTTCTGAAAAAGAAACCCAAGAAGAAACCAAGAAGGATTTGACTGGTTCCTGGATCTGCTCAGATAAACACAGGGCGGGTTCTTGTGGGTTTATCTGAGCAGATCCACTAGGACCTGGACCCGATCCAAATCCAGATTCAGCAAGCATCAGGAAGCTGGGACCAGGTGGACTGGATCGGACCAGTGTCCAGTTAAGATCCAAGGAGTTCTGGCACAAAGATCAGAACCAGTTCCCATCTGAGAAGAACACCAGGACCAGATTCAGAACATCTGAACTGAACCTGGTCCAAGAAAGAATGGCCAGGAGGAGGGCCCCTGCAGGACTCGAGGAGGGCCTCTGCAGGACTTGTGGAGGGCCCCTGCAGGACTTGTGGAGGGCCCCTGCAGGGCTCGTGGAGGGCAGGACTCGTGCAGGGCCCCTGCAGGGCTCAAGGGCCCCTGCAGGACTCGTGCAGAGCCCCTGCAGGACTCGTGGAGGCCCCCTGCAGGACTCGTGGAGGGCCCCTGCAGGACTCGTGGAGGCCGGCTGCTGATTAGAGTTTCCATGGTAACTGGTCCTGTGTCTGACCTCTCTCCTGTCCCTCTTCAGGAACTGGTCTCCAAACCAGAGTTCATCATAGGCGGAGCCACCAGGACCGACATCTGCCAGGGGGCTTTGGGTAAGAGATTCCTCATGTCCACAGACTGTCCCTGAACGCACCTCAGACTGTCCCTAAATGCATCTCAGACTGTCCCTAAATGCATCTGAGACTGCCCCTGAACACACCTCAGACTGCCCCTGAACACACCTCAGACTGCCCCTGAACACATTTTAGACTGCCTCTGATTGCACCTCAGACTGTCACTAAACGCACCTCAGACTGTCACTAAATGCACCTCAGACTGTCACTAAACGCACCTCAGACTGTCACTAAATGCATCTCAGACTGTCACTAAATGCATCTCAGACTGTCACTAAATGCATCTCAGACTGTCACTAAATGCATCTCAGACTGTCACTAAATGCATCTCAGACTGTCACTAAATGCATCTCAGACTGTCACTAAATGCATCTCAGACTGTCACTAAATGCATCTCAGACTGTCACTAAATGCATCTCAGACTGTCACTAAATGCATCTCAGACTGTCACTAAATGCATCTCAGACTGTCACTAAATGCACCTCAGACTGTCACTAAACGCACCTCAGACTGTCACTAAATGCATCTCAGACTGTCACTAAATGCATCTCAGACTGTCACTAAATGCATCTCAGACTGTCACTAAATGCATCTCAGACTGTCACTAAATGCATCTCAGACTGTCCCTAAATGCATCTGAGACTGCCCCTGAACACACCTCAGACTGCCCCTGAACACACCTCAGACTGCCCCTGAACACATTTTAGACTGCCTCTGATTGCACCTCAGATTCTCCCTGATTGCACCTCAGACTGTCACTAAACGCACCTCAGACTGTCACTAAATGCACCTCAGACTGTCACTAAATGCACCTCAGACTGTCACTAAATGCACCTCAGACTGTCACTAAATGCACCTCAGACTGTCACTAAATGCATCTCAGACTGTCACTAAATGCATCTCAGACTGTCACTAAATGCATCTCAGACTGTCACTAAATGCATCTCAGACTGTCACTAAATGCATCTCAGACTGCCCCCGAAGTCACCTCAGACTGTCCCTGAACGCACCTCAGACTGTCACTAAATGCATCTCAGACTGTCCCTGAATGCATCTCAAACTGTCCCTGAACATATCTTAGACTGCCCCTGAAGGCACCTTAGACTGACCTTGAACACGCATTAGACTGTCCTTGAATGAATCTCAGACTGCCCCTGAATACACCTCATTCTGTCCCTGAACGCATCTCAGACCGCCCCTAACAGACTGTTGCTGAACGCACCTCAGACAGTCCCTGAACGCACCTAAGATTGCCCCTGAATCCACCTCAGATTGTCCCTGAATGCACCCCAGATTGTCCCTGAACGTACCTCAGACTGTTTTTGTTTTTAACGTTTTTGAATCCTCAGACAGTCCCTGAACGCACCTAAGATTGCCCCTGAATCCACCTCAGATTGTCCCTGAATGCACCCCAGATTGTCCCTGAACGTACCTCAGACTGTTTTTGTTTTTAACGTTTTTTAATATACCTCAGACAGTCCCTGAACTCACCTCAGATTGTCCCTGAATCCACCTAAGATTGTCCCTGAACGTACTTCAGACTGTTTTTGTTTTTAACATTTTTGAATAGTATACCTCAGACTGCCCCTGAACACACCTCAGACTGTCCCTGAACGCACCGCAGGAGAGCCAGGATTTGATGAACCAGAACCGTGGAGCCGGTCGTTGATCCAGCTGTAATCAAAGGGCGCTGCCATGCTGCTCTCTGATTGGCTGGAAGGAGCTGCGCAGGAAGAGGCCGGCAGTTGTTGTTGAGGATGGGGGCGTGAGGGGGGTGGGGCCAGCTGTCAGCCAACTGCGACACACCCATACGTGCACGCTCAGACGTGCACGGTGGTGGTGAGTCAGCTTCGTGCCGACAGAAACCGCAGATCAGAGTTTGTTTGTCTGCAGGAACTTCCAGCAAAGAGAGGCCTCCTCCTTCACCTCCTCCTCCTTCACCTCCTCCTCCTTCACCTCCTCCTCCTCAGCTCGTTAAACACGCAACTGTTTTCAAACAGAACAGTTCATCTGTTCATCATCTGACCGACTGTTTACTTTTTGGTTCTCTTCCTTCTTCAGCTCCTCTGGAGCAGCACTGCTCACCCCAGAGTGTTTCAGAGCAGATGGTCCTAGTTGTTTAAACAGAGGACATCTTTGTTACATGATGGGTTGTCGTCCCTGTGTTTCCTGTACAGTGGTGGGATGCAACTAAGTACAAATAACGTACTATGTTACTGTAGTTAAGTACATTTTTCATGTATCTGTACTTTACTTAAGTAGAATTAAATGTGGGTACTTTTACTCCACTACATTTTACATGAAGTATCTGTACTTTCTACTACACTACATTTCTATACAGGTAGTCCCCGACTTACGAGCGAGTTCCGTACCTACGGGCCGTTCGTAAGTCGAAAATTCGTAAGTAGGATCACAAAAAAAAATATATATATTTTTTAAAAATAAATAAATAGATGTACAGTACTGTACAGTTACCAAGCACTTAGCCTATCCTAACAGTTTTTAAAGATGAAGGAATGAGTTGAATTGTCTCCCTTTCACATAAAGGGAGCTAGCTCCCTTTATGTGAATGGTGCCTGCTAGGGAGGAGGGAGACAATTCAACTCACTCCTTAACTATGTTAGGATAGGCTAAGTGCTTGGTAACTGTACAGTACAGTACAGTACATTTATTTATTCAATAAATAAAAAATTTTTTAAAAATGAGATTCATATTCATAAGTTCGAAACGTCGTAAGTCGGGGACTACCTGTAATGTGTTGAGTTACAAGTTACATTCATGTTGCAGCTTTTTGATTTGTCGTTAGTTTGAAAGTAACTGATGTT
>JBBPBX010007110.1:0-12244 GCA_038048925.1 Garcialebias charrua | reverse complement strand
AAATGAATTCCACCGGGGAGAGTCAGTCAGAAGATACACAACACCCATGACCTTATTGAAATATTGTTATTGAAAGACTATTGAAAGACTGTTCAGTACAGCAGGACAGATTCTTTCTCCCAAAAGAGCCAAAAAACTTTGAAAACCAACTTCTTCTGAACTTGAACAATAAATTATTGCTGCAATATTAAAATGTGTCAGTTCATGGGATGTTAGGAGACAAGAGATGTCTCCAAATGGCTCAACACTCGAGTCCAAGTTTTGAAAATGGTGTCAGGAAGTTAAAATATTGTTCATTATTGACCCATTACAAGGTTGACTAGACATTATTTTAACTAGAGTTGATGACAAATTGGAGTTGAAATGATCAGTGTCTATTCCTTTAGGTCTAATGCTCCTTTTTTCAGGCAGACAACTTTTACTTAAACGTGTTTACTGCAGTTAAATGACACATTGGTTTGTGTTAAATAAAAACTTTCAAAGGTATAATCATTACTCTTTCTTATTTTGCTTAATGCCATTTAACTCTGCATGCCATCCCTGAAATACTGACGCACAGAATCACAAGTCCAAGTGTGAACTGTGTCACAGAGTAAACACAATAAAAACATGTATTATCTGCAGCATTGTTCATTAAAATGACTCAACACTATTAATGTATTACAGAAAATATACATACAGTACACACACTTAATGATATTGTAGACCATTGCATTAGTTAATACATTCAGCAAGTACTTTTACTTTAATACTTTAAGTATTTTTAAAAGCAAGTACTTATTTACTTTTACTTAAGTAAAAATATTAATATGGTACTTCTACTTTTACTAGAGTACATTTTTGTCTGTTTATTTGTACTTTTTCTTAAGTACAGTGTTTAAGTACTTTCTCCACCTCTGGTCCTGTAGGGGGGCAGCGATGATTTCTGCTCTAACTTTGGGCTTCCTGTCTTCCAGGTGACTGCTGGCTGTTGGCTGCCATCGCCTCGCTGACCCTGAACGAGTATGTGATGGCCCGAGTTGTTCCCACAGACCAGGGCTTTGGGAGCGACTACGCAGGAATCTTTCACTTCCAGGTATCAGGCGTCTCCGCTGTGACCTCAGACGGACAGTAAAGCTTTATTTATACATTCACTGACCGGCTAAGAACCAAACAGAAACTCACACCGAGTCCAGAGACTCGAGGTTCTTTGTCATTCGCATCACATGTGATACACGAGGTGGAACGAAATTGTGTACTGTACTCAAGGTCCCAGCTACACACATAATAGCAAAAATATATAAAGTATAAAAAAAGAAACCGTAAACAAGGATCTCAGATGCACACTAAACAATAATAATGTAACATAATAAGGTGTATTAAACAACAGCCTGAACATGAGTCTGTTGTGAGCAGATGGGTATGAACACAGCAGATTATGGGTAAGAAATCAGCAGCATGGATAATCAGCAGCACAAATAAATTCACATATCACCAATTAAAGTGGCATTACCGGTACATGGATTTTTCTGGTGTCATGTGATTCATGAGTCTAACAGCCAACAATAGTGGGGCAAGAAGTGTGTGTGCTGGGTGAGTGGGGTCCTTCATGATGCAGGTGGCTCTCTTCCTGCATCTAGAGGTGTAGATGTCTGGGATGGTGGGGGGGCTGACTCCAACAGACTTCTGTGCAGCCTTCACCACTCTCTGCAGAGTTTTTCTTTCTGCAGCTGTGCAGCCTCCATGCCACATGTTGATGCTGGAGCACAGGATGCTCTCCACTGCACACCTGTAGAAGGAGGTGAGGACTGAGTTTCCCAGTACAGCTCGTCTCAGCCGCATGAGGAAGTAGAGATGACCTTTCTTGATCAGGCTGGTGGTGGTGTTGTCCCAGCTGAGGGTGTCATTCAGGTGCACACCCAAATATTTGTAACTGGAGACTACTTCCACCACGGATCCTCCTATGTTCGGTAGTGGGGTGGGGGTTGATGTGTTTCAGAATCAGAATAAGCTTTATTGTCATTGCACCAAGATACGAGAACTAGGGGTGCACCGATAAATCGGCCGTCCGATTTCCTTAATTTTGGGAAATTGGAAACGGTTAAAACAAGTTTGTATTGTTTCTAGAATATTGTTCAAAGGTCTGTTTTTCAACAAAATAAGATTGAAAATTGAAGGCGCATTGTGACCTTACAACATCTAACAGTGTTGCTTATAAAACAAAATCGGTATCGGCCAAAATCGGAATCGGCAGGTCACACTTTGTAGAAATCAGTGATTGGCCAAAAAACTGCAATAGAATATATGCCACGGGTAGTGGTGACGTACTTCTGTTAAAATATAACCCACGTCTGCCACTTCCGGGTCCTATCCACTGCCGTTGTTGTTAGCGTTAGCTTCTAGTAGCAGACCATGACAACGACCCGAAACGGGAAGCGGCTGCGAGCTACTGGCACTACAATTGAGTTCCGTCGTGTCCACCAACCGGTGGGTACAGCAGTTCCGTTCCCCTGCTGAGGAGGGGTTAGGGCGACAATGGACCGTGGCTATCCGAAGGGAAAACGTCGCTATGGATTTATATATGTATAGATTTATTATTTGTGTGTATGTGGATGTTTTCTTTATTGTTTTCACTTATTTTTGTTTGTGTCATTTCTGCTAACCGGAAGTGCGCCGCCCGGGTAATGAATATGGAAGTGCTGGAACGGGAGTCCGTGGCATATAGTCTTA
Organism: Garcialebias charrua; assembly: GCA_038048925.1. Taxonomy (NCBI): domain Eukaryota; kingdom Metazoa; phylum Chordata; class Actinopteri; order Cyprinodontiformes; family Rivulidae; genus Garcialebias; species Garcialebias charrua. The sequence continues at coordinate 9,535 of JBBPBX010007110.1, read as the reverse complement.
TTGGTGCACCCCTAACGAGAACATGTACGTACAGTCGTCCGAAAGATGGGTGGAGTGCACAAGGCTGCTGCTAATTAGCGAGGCCCTCTTATTCTTATTCAGAATAATATTTTTGCTTAGTTGAGAAAAGGGAAGAAAACACGAGGAGAGAAGGTATAACAAAAGATCTCTCACACCATGTCCTAGACAGGGCATGGTTTGAGGAATTTAAAAAACCTACCACAGCAAAGCAACAGAAATAGTAGACATGATACATATTGCTCCTTCTGAAGTCCACGACCATCTCCTTCGTCTTCTTCACATTGATGTGGATGTGATGCATCCATCCTCTGCCGTATCATCTGTGAACTTTACAATGGGAACTGGATGATGGGTAGGTGCGCAGTCATATATGAGCAGAGTGAACAGGAGGGGGCTCAACACACAGCCCTGAGGGGAGCCAGTGCTGAGGGTTATGGTGGAGGAGAAGTTGTAGATCCTCACAAACCGTGTTTCCATCAAGGTTTCTAGGTGCGCATTTTGAAGTATCGCAGCAGAAAAGCTTAATGGAAACGGCAAAATCCGTATTTACTTTCTCAAGTTCGCCAAAAAGTTTATACGCTCGCTTGAGGTGGTTTTTGGGATGTTCGAAAATGAGCAGATGCGCACAGCGACAGATGGAAACACATTTGCCGACTCGTGCTGCCGAAGCGAACATTCACNTCTGAGATGTGTGTGTGCAGGCTGCAGGTGAAGCGTCTTTCCCAACAGCTGCTGCACTTTATGATCGCTTGCCTCATGCCTACGAGCGAAACAAGATCACTCAAAGTTCAGCCGTCAAACTTTCAAAATAAATGTCTGCATGAGGTAATTTGTGTCAGTAGACAGGCCTGTGTGTGTGTGTGTGTGTGGGGGGGGGGAGCTCATCAGCGAGGGAGTGCTGGCTGCCATGCCCTGAGCCTGAGGGGAGTCAGTGGGGAGAGAAGGAGACGCCAGTACAGGCCATACAAGTCCCGCTGAATTCCCTCCTCCATCTAACCCTGACTGCCTCGTACTGAACTGCCAGCAAACACGCTCATCCTGTGTGTGTGTGTGTGTGTCACAGCGATATTCACTCTGTGGGTAAAGCTTTAAGCTTTTACCACCTCACGAGGAAAAGGGAGAGTAGGCGAGAAAGACTTGCAGCAACAACAACAACAACCTTGAGGCTCTCGTAGCTTTGCTTACGTAAGCAACAAAGTTTCCTCCGTCACTGCTGTAACTGAAGTGGAACTGAACGAGCCACGGCAAGCCAGGAGCCAATCACTCTGAAATCTGTGATGAGCCTAAACATAACCAAACACCACGTCCCAAAAAGAAGCCAAACCCCACAGTAAAAAATAAGACGTGGACGCTTGCTTCCACAGTCTGCTTCCTTCCTCCACCCGCCCTTGTGTTCATGGGTTTGGGGGATCATGGTGTTGAAGGCGGATATGAAGTCCACAAAGAGCATACAGACATAGGAGTACTTCTGCTCCAGGTGGGTGAGAGCAGTGTGGACCACAGAGGAGATGGCGTCCTCTGTTGATTGATTCTCGCAGTATGTGTACTGGTGAGGGTCCTCATCGATATCGATGGTTGTTGTGATGTGGGTCATGACCAGTTTTTCAAAGCATTTAGCGACTGTCGGGTGTGTTGTATCGACTGTGTTTTCTCTGAATCTGTCCCTCTGTCCATCCGTCTCTCTTGTCTTTAGTTCTGGCAGTTCGGGGAGTGGGTGGACGTGGTGATCGATGATCGTCTGCCGGCAAAAGACGGGGAGCTGCTCTTTGTCCACTCTGCTGAGGGGAGGGAGTTCTGGAGCGCCCTGCTGGAGAAGGCCTACGCCAAGTAAGACCATTCAGAACCGTAGAGACACAGGAGGTCCAGACTCAGAATCCTGTAGTAGGACACAGGTGTAAAAAAAACGTTTACACATTCACATTAATAACTAAAAAGATCAATCTGGTCTTAGTGAATTGGTGTTCTCTCACTTCCTGTATTTTCTGTCACTTCCTGTTTGTGCCATCACTTCCTGTCTGTTCTTTGACTTCCTTTTGTTCCATCACTTCCTGTCTGTTCTTTGACTTTCTTTTGTTCCATCACTTCCTGTATTTTCTGTCACTTCCTATTTGTTCCATCACTTCCTGTCTGTTCTTTGACTTCCTTTTGTTCCATCACTTCCTGTCTGTTCTTTGACTTCCTTTTGTTCCATCACTTCCTGTCTGTTCTTTGACTTCCTTTTGTTCCATCACTTCCTGTCTGTTCTTTGACTTCCTTTTGTTCCATCACTTCCTGTCTGTTCTTTGACTTCCTTTTGTTCCATCACTTCCTGTCTGTTCTTTGACTTCCTTTTGTTCCATCACTTCCTGTCTGTTCTTTGACTTCCTTTTGTTCCATCACTTCCTGTCTGTTCTTTGACTTCCTTTTGTTCCATCACTTCCTGTCTGTTCTTTGACTTCCTTTTGTTCCATCACTTCCTGTCTGTTCTTTGACTTCCTTTTGTTCCATCACTTCCTGTCTGTTCTTTGACTTCCTTTTGTTCCATCACTTCCTGTCTGTTCTTTGACTTCCTTTTGTTCCATCACTTCCTGTCTGTTCTTTGACTTCCTTTTGTTCCATCACTTCCTGTCTGTTCTTTGACTTCCTTTTGTTCCATCACTTCCTGTCTGTTCTTTGACTTTGTTTTGTTCCATCACTTCCTGTCTGTTCTCTCATTTCCTGTTTTTTCTGTAACTTCCTGTTTGTTCCATCACTTCCTGTCTGTTCTTTGACTTCCTGTTTTTTCTGTGACTTCCTGTTTGTTCCATCACTTCCGGTCTGTTCTTTGACTTCATTTTGTTCCATCACTTCCTGTCTGTTCTTTGACTTCCTGTTTTTTCTGTGACTTCCTGTTTGTTCCATCACTTCCGGTCTGTTCTTTGACTTCATTTTGTTCCATCACTTCCTGTCTGTTCTTTGACTTCCTTTTATTCCATCACTTCCTGTCTGTTCTTTGACTTCCTTTTGTTCCATCACTTCCTGTCTGTTCTTTGACTTCCTTTTGTTCCATCACTTCCTGTCTGTTCTTTGACTTTGTTTTGTTCCATCACTTCCTGTCTGTTCTCTCATTTCCTGTTTTTTCTGTAACTTCCTGTTTGTTCCATCACTTCCTGTCTGTTCTTTGACTTCCTGTTTTTTCTGTGACTTCCTGTTTGTTCCATCACTTCCGGTCTGTTCTTTGACTTCATTTTGTTCCATCACTTCCTGTCTGTTCTTTGACTTCCTGTTTTTTCTGTGACTTCCTGTTTGTTCCATCACTTCCGGTCTGTTCTTTGACTTCATTTTGTTCCATCACTTCCGTTCTGTTCTTTTACTTCCTTTTATTCCATCACTTCCTGTCTGTTCTTTGACTTCCTTTTGTTCCATCACTTCCTGTCTGCTCTTTGACTTTTTTTTTTTTATTGAACCAAATTTTGACTGTTCTTTGACTTTGTTTTGTTCCATCACTTCCTGTCTGTTCTCTCATTTCCTGTTTTTTCTGTAACTTCCTGTTTGTTCCATCACTTCCTGTCTGTTCTTTGACTTCCTGTTTTTTCTGTGACTTCCTGTTTGTTCCATCACTTCCGGTCTGTTCTTTGACTTCATTTTGTTCCATCACTTCCTGTCTGTTCTTTGACTTCCTGTTTTTTCTGTGACTTCCTGTTTGTTCCATCACTTCCGGTCTGTTCTTTGACTTCATTTTGTTCCATCACTTCCTGTCTGTTCTTTGACTTCCTTTTATTCCATCACTTCCTGTCTGTTCTTTGACTTCCTTTTGTTCCATCACTTCCTGTCTGTTCTTTGACTTCCTTTTGTTCCATCACTTCCTGTCTGTTCTTTGACTTTGTTTTGTTCCATCACTTCCTGTCTGTTCTCTCATTTCCTGTTTTTTCTGTAACTTCCTGTTTGTTCCATCACTTCCTGTCTGTTCTTTGACTTCCTTTTGTTCCATCACTTCCTGTCTGTTCTTTGACTTCCTGTTTTTTCTGTGACTTCCTGTTTGTTCCATCACTTCCGGTCTGTTCTTTGACTTCATTTTGTTCCATCACTTCCGGTCTGTTCTTTTACTTCCGGTCTGTTCCATCACTTCCTGTCTGTTCTTTGACTTCCTGTTTTTTCTGTGACTTCCTGTTTGTTCCATCACTTCCCGTCTGTTCTTTGATTTCATTTTGTTCCATCACTTCCGGTCTGTTCTTTTACTTCCGGTCTGTTCCATCACTTCCTGTCTGTTCTTTGACTTCCTGTTTTTTCTGTGACTTCCTGTTTGCTCCATCACTTCCCGTCTGTTCTTTGATTTAATTTTGTTCCATCACTTCCGGTCTGTTCTTTTACTTCCGGTCTGTTCCATCACTTCCTGTCTGTTCTCTCATTGCCTGTCTGTTCCTTCACTTCCTGTTTGCAGAGTGAGTGGCTGCTACGAAGCTCTGTCTGGTGGCTCCACCACCGAGGGCTTCGAGGATTTCACCGGAGGCATCGCGGAGAACTATGACCTCCAGAATCCTCCGTCCAACCTCTTCCAGATCATCAAGAAGGCTCTGGAGGCCGGAGCGCTGCTGGGCTGCTCCATTGACGTGAGTCCATCCTCGGGTTCGGGTCGGGTGAAGGTTCTGAGTCCTGCGGGTGGGGGTGTCCAAACAAAGACATCTGGACTTCTCATCAAACTGAAAGGTGTCGAGACTGCAGGAACCTGAACTCACATGCAAATCCCTCTCCCTCCACTCCCTGAGAGGTCCACATGAGACTACAACAAGAATCCTAACCACCCCCAGGAGGGAGGGGAGGGGAGTGATTTGCACGTGAGTTTGGCATCTCTTAAAGCTTGGAACTGGACACCCTTGAGTTGGACCTGAAAGTCATCAGAAGAAGAAGTTTGGTGGTCTGTTTGGCTCCAGCAGGTGTTCTGGGTTCATTTGGTTCTGTTGGACCGCCCTTCATGTGTTTCTGCTGCAGATCACCAGCGCTGCAGATTCTGAGGCCGTGACCCGTCAGAAGCTGGTGAAAGGCCACGCCTACTCGCTGACCGGCGCCGTGGAGGTACGGTCCGCTTCAACACCGAGCAACTGCGGCAGGACGACCCGGTAAACGTGTTCCTGTGTTCTGGGTCCAGGTGAACTACCGCGGCCGACCGGAGAAGCTGGTGAGGATGAGGAACCCCTGGGGCCAGGTGGAGTGGACCGGAGCCTGGAGTGACGGGTAACCAAAAGCTGCACAACACCAGGGCTTCTAGTTCTGCTGCTAACAGATTACTGCCCTCCCCGATCTCTAAGATCAGCTGATCAGTTGCTGGTGAGAGTCCCAAAAACCAGGCTGAAGCTCAGAGGTGACAGAGCGTTTGCTGTCGTTGCTCCCAGGCTGTGGAACGACTTGCTGTTGAGTGTCAGACAGGCCTCTTCTCTTCCTGATTTTAAATCTCTTTTAAAAACACACTTTTATTAATTGGCTTTTAACACGTGATCTTATCTTTTACGGCATTTTAACACACCTGCAGTAAAACGTATATGTATTGTTTTTTTGTATGCTTTGTATGTTTTTATCGTTTTAATTAACTTGTCTTTTGTGTTATTGTACAGCACTTTGGTTAACCCTGTGGTTTATATAATGTGCTATAGAAATAAAGTTGATTGATTGATTGATTGAACCATTCAGCCAGTCATGTAATCAAACTGTTCTGGCTCTGAAGCATCAACATCCCAGACATCAGCAGAACCAGAGTGGGTCTGTGGAGCTCCTGGTCCTGAGTGAGTCTGTTGCAGTCGTGGTCCTGAGTGGGTCTGGAGGTCCTGGTTCTGAGTGGGTTTGTTGTGGTCATGGTCTTTAGTGGGTCTGTGGAGGTCCTGGTCCTGAGTGGGTTTGTTGTGGTCCTGGTCTTTAGTGGATTTGTGGAGGTCCTGGTCCTGAGTGGGTTTGTTGTGGTCCTGGTCTTTAGTGGGTCTGTGGAAGTCATGGTCCTGAGTGGGTCTGGAGGTCCTGGTCTTTAGTGGATTTGTGGAGGTCCTGTGGCCTCATGTATCAACGGTGCGTACTCACAAAAACCGTGCGTACGTCACTATCCACGCAAAACTCCGTATGTATCAAAACTGAACTGAACGTGGATATGTGCGCATTCCCACGCCAGCCCCATGGCTGGCGTACGCACGTTTCGGTGGTTTTTGTGCCTTTGGCGACACTTACAGGTGATTCTGAAAAACTGAAGCCCCACAATCTGTGGTTGACTTTAAGAGCGGCTTGAAGACCTTTCTTTTCAACCGAGCATACTCTACCTCCTCATGATTCTACTTTTGATCTAGCTGATACTGTTGTTGATTTTAATTGTTTTATTAATTGTTTTATTGACATTTAATTCTGTTGCACCTTGTAGCACTTTGAGATTTTCATTAATGAAAAGTGCGTTATAAATTGAATTCATTATTATTATTATTATTATTATTATTATTATTATTATTATTATTATTAACTGTTCATGATGTGAAAATGATTAATATTCCCACCAAACACACGATTAACAAGTATTACATCCACATGACGCAGTTAAATAAAGGACGCGCAAAGTTGTGCAAAAATAAATTTAACAGGAACGGATTCATTCAGCCTTACTGGAGGATATAATAAATAGTGTAACACGCAGAGCATTTATTTATAAACAGATATAATTTTCTGATCTAGGATATGGCTTATCAGCCGTTTTCAGAAATAATCATTTTTCAGTTTGGCACTGCTGCGCTCTGGAGCAACACAGGAGCCGTGCATCACGCGTGCACATGCAGAAGCAGCGATCAAACTGTTCCCGAGCTTTCCTGAGGGAGCTGGCAGGCCGATCAGGGCTGTCCAGTCCACACAAAGCCGATTCATGTCCAATGGAATGTCTCATCTATATGATTCCAAAGGCTGAGTGGTCGCGCTTTGGAGCGCGCGCGCACCCTCGCCGGTGTTACACGGCAGCTGGAGGTGTTTCATAATCTGCGTTTATTGTAGATTTCTCCAAAATGACACGTGAAAGTACACCATATATAACTTGTAGGAGAGTAAAAGCTTCACAGACAAACAGATGCGCACAAGGCTGCGGCGCGCGCAGCGTTTGGAGACTCCAACATCACGTCATGTCATGAAAACTCTCCACTGAGACGCACAGACCGTTTCTTCATATCATCTATTAAATAAACAAAGATCTATGTTCAACCAAACATCTAAGTTCCTCTGTGTTTACAGTAATTATGGTAATAAACTCGTGCGCAAAGTTAATATTTTCACTCAGAATGAATGGATGAGCCGGTAGCGCACCAAAGCAGGGTGCGCGCACACACAAATACCGACACACAATCACTCGTTCTTTGCGTGATAAACACATTTTATTACTATTCTTACTTAGGATTATTTTCCTCACTCATATTATATTAAATTCATTATTTTCCTGAATCTAGAAATAATTTCTGATCGCGCAGGGATCAAACAAACATGTCCTTCACACATGCAGGAAGTAATTTGCATCTGTTTAACATATGTAAATGAAGGCGTGTCAGGGGAGGTGTCTCACGTGCGCTCAGTTCCACGTTGATTGTGATGTACAAAAGGAATGTGCGTGGATTCAGGTGTACGCACGGTTTGATACATCTGGATTTTTTTGTGCATACGCAGTTTTCTGGATTTGACCGTACGTCACGTTTCAGTAAGAAATCCACGCAAGTCTTTGTACATGAGGCCCCTGGTCCTGAGTGAGTCTGTGGAGGTCAAGTTCAAGTTTCTTTATCGTCATTCACATCACATTTGGTACACGAGGTGGAACGAAATTATTTACTCAATGTCCCAGTTACATTCAAAATAGCAAAAATATAAAATGAAACATTATATAAAGATCTAAGATTTACACTAAACACTAATAATGTAAAATAATATGGTGTAATAAACAGCAGCCCAAACATGAGTCTGCAGTGAGTAGATGGGTACGAATGAACAGCAGCATGAGATAGATATGTCACTTAACTCCAATTAAAGTGCCATTGTAGTGATTACTCTGGTTAGATATTCATGAGTCTAACAGTCTCAGGGTAGAAGCTGTTCCTCAGTCTAGTGGTTTTACATTTAATGCTCTGCAACCTCCTGCCTGAGGGGAGCGGGGCAAAAAGTGTGTGTGCTGGGTGAGTGGGGTCCTTCATGATGCAGATGGCAGGTGGTCCTGGTCCATGACTCTTGTTCTTGTCGTCCTGCAGGTCTTCTGAGTGGAACTCTGTCCAGGGAGACTGTCCTGTCGCCAAAGCTGAGGACGGAGAGTTCTGGTAGGTTCCAGGGCTCAGCAGAACCCAGGAAGTGTTGTGAAGGTGGACTAAGAATCCGTTCTCGTCCCCGCAGGATGTCCTTCAACGAGTTTGTGCGCAACTACTCCCGGATCGAGGTGTGCACCCTGACCCCCGACACCATCGACGACGACTCCGTCAAACACTGGAGCGTCAGCAAGTTCGACGGAACCTGGAGGAGGGGGTCCACGGCCGGAGGGTGCCGGAACCACCCCTGTCAGTACCAACACTGGCCCAGTTAGCAGGGTTCTGTAAAATAAGAGATAATTTAGTTTGAAGATGTGAGGACACCGAACCGGACCTGGTCTGGACCTGGACCGTGGTTCTGTTGTCAGCACTCGGCCGGATCCAGAGGTTCTAACAGAGCCTGTGTGTGTGTGTGTGCAGACACGTTCTGGACCAACCCTCAATTCGCCATCAAACTGGACGAGGAGGACGATTGTTGTCAGCACTCGGCCGGATCCAGAGGTTCTAACAGAGCCTGTGTGTGTGTGTGTGCAGACACGTTCTGGACCAACCCTCAATTCGCCATCAAACTGGACGAGGAGGACGATGACCCAGATGATGGGGAGGTGGGCTGCAGCATCGTGGTGGGTCTGATCCAGAAGAACCGAAGGAAGCTGCGTAAAGACGGCGAGGACATGCACACCATCGGCTTCGCCATCTACGAGGTCTGAAGTGTTCTGAGTGAGTCCGACGGGTCCAGCACGAGTCCACCGTTTAACCTTTTGTTCTGTTTGATTTCAGCTTCCACCGCAGGTGAGTCCTGAAGCTCCAGGTGAAGCTCCGCCCACCCAGGAGTTCCTCACCTCTCCTTAAAGTGGGTTACTTCAGGGAGGGAGAACTGGTCAGAACAGCCTTCAAAATAAGAGTGTTTAAGAGTTTACTTTTGCTACACCTTTAAGGCCTCTTCACAACAAAAGCATGAACAGCTCTGAAACAACACAGCACTTTTATTCAGAAGTTCAGACAGTCCTTTGTGACCTTTGCTGACCTTTGACCCCCGGGCTGAGCACTGTTTTTTTGGTATCTAAGGGTTCCACGCCTCGCATTAGAATGTAAGAAAGAGATTTCAAGTTTTCTGAAAGTTCCTGGAAGGCATCCAAAATGTTGATGACTCAGACCACTCCTAGGCGTGCGACCTAACTATTGGTGGGCGGAGTCTAATTATACCATAGGAAGGCGAAACAGCATACTGTACTCTTTCAGCAGGAAGTAGGAAAGATGCT
>JBBPBX010007109.1:25363-48241 GCA_038048925.1 Garcialebias charrua | reverse complement strand
TATCAATATTGGCACTACACTGCCAACTGAAAAGTAACAAAAATGATCCTAAAAGGATGAAATTACAAAAATCAAAGGATTTATTTAATACTTTACGTACATATATTCTATTCGGCCACGAAATTAACAAAAAATAGAATGATCTTTTAATCCCTAAAACCACGTTTAAATCTCAAATACACGGGTGTGTCGCCACCGCATTTATACATAGTAACCCAAATACATGAAACTAACGACTCGCCGTCGAATGGTCGACACAAAACGCACAATAAAATCCTCCGGCCACGTTAATTTGGCTTGAAACAGCGGGGTTCTCTACGGATTTATCCATTAGTAACCCAGCACAACCAACAGGCAGACACAGCGTTAGCGTCTATAGGTAGTCAACAGATTTAATGAAAAGTAACTAAAATACATAAAAATAACGACTCACCGTCGCGTGGTCGACACAAAACCCTCAATAAAATCATCCGGCCACGTTAATTTGGCTTGAAACAGCGGGGTTCTCTACGGATTTATGAAGACACCGAGCGCAGCCAGCTAGCCACAGAAGCCCCTGAGTTCAACTCTGACCCGGAAGATGTAAAGATGGAATAGTCCATTTTTAGTAGGGGGATAAAGAAATCGACCGTTTTTTTATTGCGTATTTAATGAACGTTTTCATCGTAACTATAATTATTTTTATGTTAAATGTATATTAACAAGCAGGATCAATGTTAGTTATGTAGGTGACTGCACGGGGCGAGGCGGGGCCGGGGCCACTGCTGAAATGGGACCCCCAGGCATTTACCTACATGGTCTGTTCTCAGCTCTGCCCCCCTTCCCCTCACACCCTTCCTCCTTTCTGCTGTTTACGGTGGGGAAAAAGGTAAAACAAGCAGCATAAGAGCTTGTAAATAAGTTTATTGGTTTTTACTGATAGATAATTAGTTATTAGCGGTACTGCATTTTAAATAAAAATAGCACAAATCCGCTTATGAATTATAAAAGTTAGTCAATTCACAAAAACGCTGACAAAAAGTTTAGGTCCACTGTAAGTGGATTAGCGCTTTAGCGCTCCCTAGCGGTCTGGCGCCCACCACTGCCTTTAGCGATCCAAAAATGCAATTTCAGATGGTTAAAACAGATTTTAAAGAGAAAGGGAGGGGTCAGTAAAGAACACCGGAGTTTAACCTTTTGTCAACCAGTGTCTTCAGTAGAAAGAGAGAGACTTACTGCCTGCTTTAAAGTGTAGGGTTTCTGGATCTGGTCCTAATGTTGTGTTTTCCCTCATGTGTACCAGCCCCTCCTCCTCCTGTTATCCAGCACTGTTACACCTGTGTCTAATCCTAATCACTGCAGGTGCCTGTCATTTCACCTCGTCTGTGTTCAGTATATATTCAGGCCTGTGGTATCATGTCAGTGTCTCTGGATTGTCCTGTCTAAGGCTTCATGTTTGTCTCCCTCCGTGTCTCCTCCAATTAGTAAGTTAGCTGCCTCGACAGCATTTTGTTTTGTTTATATTTTAAATAAACGTTTTACTTATTTTATTGGAGTCTCCTCATCTTCCTTCCTATGAGTTCAACAATGCGGAAACAGGCGATCATGTCAGAATCCATAGACCACAACAAACTCAGCAGGAAGAAAGAAGCGACAGCTCCTCGCAACCCACCTCCTCCCCAAACACCTCCTGCTTTCCCGGAGGGGTTTTCAAAGAGGGGGGGTGGGCAACACGCTCTGACTCGCTGCAGGAGGGATGGGCGGCAGAACCTAGCCGGCTCCACCGAACTCCAGCGCGCGTCTCTTCACATGCAGCCGACTCCTCGCCCGTGTGTTTCCCTTCATGGGGGGGAGGACGTTGCACCTGTCGCTGGGGGGGTAGGACGTCGCACACACCGGCGCACCTGTCGCTGGGAGGGAGGAACTCGGCTGCACCGACAATCTGTGGGAAAGATTGATCGTCGTGGAGAACATCATCTCTAGGTCTGACAGCGATGACGGTTCAATGGAAACGTGGCAGCAGTTCCAGCATGTGTGGAGTGAGAGGCGTGTGCTGCGTTCACTGTTGCTTGCTCCTGCTCAGTCTGGGTCTCCTCCCAGCTCACTGCCAGCTGATCACAGCTCCTCACCATCAGCTGCACAGGGTCCGGGTCCCACCTCAGCTGCTCCTGTCTGGCTGTCCATGCCAGCAGCACCTGCACCGGACCCACTGGTATCCAAACCAGCTCTTGACCCACTGGCCTCATCACTAGCTCTGGACCCGCTGGTTTCATCACCAGTTCTGGACCCGCTGGTCTCATCACCAGTTCTGGACCCGCTCGTATCCAAACCAGCTCTGGACCCTCTGGTCTCATCACCAGTTCTGGACCCGCTGGTCTCATCACCAGCTCTGGACTCACTGGGTCTCACCCCAGCATCGCCCACACTGGGTCTCGCCCCAGAATCACCCTTATTGGTTTTCAGCATCAGCTCCACTGGGTTTCGCCCCAGCATTTGCCTAGCTGGGTTTCGTCCCAGCACTGGACTTGCTGGTTCCCACTCCAGCACCAAGACTGGGTCTCTCACCAGCCAAACCAAGGCTGGGTCCTGTGCCAGCACCCAGGCGGGTTCCCGTGCCAGCACCCAGGTGGTTTCTGGCACTTGCTACTCTGTGTCCTGCACCAGCCACCGACCAACCGGGTCCAACTGGAGCAGTTTCTCTCTCTCTCTCCACAGATACTGCTTCTGAGGTGGTCCTGGGTCTCGAGGTCCTCGCTTCGCTGAAGGTCTTCCCTCCTGAGGTCTTCGCATCAGAGGTCCTCGCTCCATCGGAGGTCCTCATTTTGCCGGGGGTCTTCGCTTTAGAGGTCCTCACTCCATCAGAGGTCCTCGCCCAGCCAGAGGTCTTCACTTCTCAGCCGGAGGTCTTCGCTTCTAAGCCGGAGGTCTTCGCTCCTCAGCCGGAGGTCTTCGCTCCTCAGCCGGAGGTCTTCGCTCCTCAGCCGGAGGTCTTCGCTCCTCAGTCGGAGATCTTTGCTCCAGAGGTCCTCGCTCTGCTGGAGGTCCTCGTTTCACCGGGGGTCTTTGCTCCAGAGGTCCTCGCTCCGCTGGAGGTCCTTGTCTCGCCGGGGGTCTTCGCACCGGAGGTCTTCGCCTCTCCGGAGGTCTTCACCCATCTGGAGGTCTTCGCCTCTCCGGAGGTCTTCACCCATCCAGAGGTCTTCGCCCATCCGGAGGTCTTCGCTTCGTCGGGGGTCTTCGCTACTGATGTCCTCACTCTTCCAGAGGTCCTCATTCATCGAGCTACAGCTGCTTCTGGGGTCTCATCACCTGCAGCTGTAGCCTCACCACTGGCCATAAAGGGACGGTCTCATGGCCGCCCACCCGGATTCTCAGCCCTGCCTTGGATGGTCTCCTGACCACCCACCTTGACTTGGGGGGTCTTAGGGTTTCTGTGTTCCTTTTTGTGTCCACTTTATGTCACTCTACTTTTGTCTGTTTTTTCCCACCCTTCCTCCCATGTGGATGGTGCTCTCCTTGGGTTTTCACTTCAGGGGCCATCCCTGGGGGGGGGGGTCCTGTAGGATTTCTGAGTCTGGTCCTGCATGTTGTGTTTTCCCTCATGTGTACCAGCCCCTCCTCCTCCTGTTATCCAGCACTGTCACACCTGTGTCTAATCCTAATCACTGCAGGTGTCTGTCATTTCACCTCGTCTGTGTTCAGTATATACTCAGGCCTGTGGTATCATGTCAGTGTCTGGATTGTCCTGTCTAAGGCTTCATGTTCGTCTATCCCTCTGTGTCTCCTCCAATTAGTAAGTTAGCTGCCTCAACATAATTTTGTTTTGTTTATATTTTTAAATAAACGTTTTACTTATTTTATTTGAGTCTCCTCATCTTCCTGCCTATGAGTTCAACAACGCTGAAACCGCCGATCTTGTCATAAAGCAGCATTTTGTGGATTTTATCCAACATTTGAAAATAAATAATTCACTGATGATTAAAGATAAATTTGTTTTTAAAGGTAAATTGTTTTAGAAGAGGTGTTTGTCTCATTTTTGGCAGAAAAATGTTTAAAACTTTGCTTTATGTTACCACAATGTAGACAGAAGCACCAAAAAAGGGCCAAAACAAATCAAGTAAAGTGAGATACAGTACAGTACATGTTGAATTTAAAGGTCAAGAAAAGTTGTAGCGCCACCTTCTGGACAAATCCTTTAGTCTTCACTTTATTGGAGCACCTACAGTGATATGAATTTTTGACAGTTAACTTAGGAAGTTCATTAAAAAAACTTCTTAAATAGTTTCTTGTTTCTCAGTTTTGTCAGAGGCTTTTCTCAGTCCTTCCAGTTTTTATGGAGTTCTGATCTTCAGCCTCGAGGCTCCCATCCCTGCAGGGTTTGTGTAATCTGGGTCCTGTCTGAGGTCTCTTTGTGTTCATCCTTTCAGTTTGTGACCCCGTCCTCGGTGATCATGGATCTATGGTGAGATGTTCAGCAACTCCGCACACTTGTCTGTTATAGCTGTAATGGTTCCTGTTTTGATTTGAACCGCGCTTATATGTGTCCAGTGGTCCAGCTGTTTCAGGGAGAATTCATTTTTTACTGTTAATTTTAAGAAATGAACACAACAGGAAACCAATGAACTGACACGGCTTGTTTTTACACTTGTTTCAGGTGTGTGTTTCTGTACGGTTTTAATTTGGACTTGTCTTTTTCACAGTACGTTCCTCAGAATCTGTACCCGGTCTACAAGAACAAAGTGGTTCCTGTTGCCGACATTATCACTCCGAACCAGTTTGAAGCTGAGTGAGTGTTTTCAAAAGATTGTTATTGTTTTTGTAATGTTCTTTTAGGTCTAACAAGAGACTTAAAAAATGTATTATACCTGTAACTAATTTGTTACTGCATTAAAAGCAAAACATACAAAAATCTCAGACAGGCCCAGACATCTCTTTCCACTTCCAGCTCTTCTGGGAGGACTCCAGGGTGTTCCCAGGCCAACCGAGAGACGCAGTCTCTCCAGCATGTCCTGGGTCTTCCCCGGACACTCATTAATATTTATTAATAACATCCTAAACAAGCTGCATCCACTCTGGAGCATACAGGTGTGTGGTAACACATCACCAAAATGGAAAGACATCAGCAATGGCCTGAGAGAAGCAGCTGCTGCTGCCCATCAATCTGGGAAGGGTCAAAGGTCATTTGCAAACTATTTCGAGTCATTTTGCAGAGAGAAAGAATGTTCTCAACAGGAAAGCACTCATAGCAGCTGCTAATTTTACAAGGAGTGGACATCCCAGAAATTTCACCCAGAGGTCAGACTGTACAGTGCTCAGAGAAATGACAAAAACTCAACAGCTCCATCTCAGACTCTACAGGCCTCAGTTAGCAGGTCAAAGGTTAAAGGTCATAACAGGATAATTAGAAAATAACTAAATGATGGCTTGTTTGGAAGGGTTTGTCTCTAAAAGAACATGGCAGCACCACTTAGGTTTGGAAAGTTTCATCTGAATGAACCACAAGATGTCTGGACCAGTAGCTGCTTTGCCACTGATGACTGCAACTCCACTCTGTTCAACTCCACTCGGTTCTCTTATGGGTTCTTATTTATTTATTTATTTAAGTTAGGACAATGCATATTAATCAACATGACAGCAGTAAGCATCAATGTAAATATGCCAGAGTTAGCACAATAGCTAAATTTCATCCGTTGTCCTAAGGCAGGTAAGAATAAAAAACATCCCATAAAACAAAAGAGCAGAGAAAAATACAAACATCACCTATATAGCACACAACACAACAAAAAATTACAATAAAAATATGATGCCAAAAGAAAATAGTCACAAAGTAATCTACACATGAGTGCACTTCTGATTAGTTTTCAGCCAAAGTTTCAAAGAGTTTTTAAAGTCAGAGTAGGTGTTACAGTTCCTGATGGAAACTGGCAGTGTGTTCCATGACTGCGTGCCTCTGATGAACACCACCATTTGGCCAAATTTAGTCCTGCGCCGCTGCACATCACAATCTCCTCTGGCCAGTGCTCTTGTGTTTACTATACTTGTTTTTTTTACTTATAAAATACATTAAAGGTGTAGGTGAATTGTCACTGTGGCTTATTTCACTGCTCTGTGGGCAGAACCGTAACTGTAATCTGACTTCAGTTGTTTTAGCTTATCCTAGCACTGATTAAATGTCCGGGTGTAGCCATGCTGCACCACCCTCTGATGTCTTGCAGTAAATTCACTGGTTTCTTGTAGCGTCATCCAGCAAAAAGATGGGACCACAAAAAGATGGTCCCATGAACTGGGCTGAGAGAAGGTGGGCACCAGTAGTGGACAGACCCTCAACTGGTGCAGTGTGGTGCCGAACTGATAAGAGTAGAGATAGTGGCAAAGGAAAAAAAAAGTGTTTTCTGTCTTCTTGACTTTGTTTGTTTGTGTTTTAGATTACTGACGGGGAAAAACATCAGCACAGAGAAAGATGCTGTGGAGGTAACGGTTAAAATTCTTCTCTGATTTTTTCCTTTCGTTTTTGTCAGAAGGAGTTTCTGCTTCAGCCTTTAGTTTTTTTATGGTGTGTGTCTGTAGGTGATGGACCTTCTCCACGCTATGGGCCCAGACACGGTGGTCATCACCTCCTCTGATCTCCCCCCCAGACTGGGAGACCGTTTTCTCGTGTCTCTGGGCAGCCAGCGTCACGGTACGAAATATAACCTGGACAGGAATGTTTCTGACTCTGATTTAAGGTTTTTGCATGTAACGTCAGTAAATTGAAATCTACCAAAAACAGAGTGTTTTGTTTTTCCTCTGCTGGTCAGTTCGTCCGGACGGCAGCAGGACGACAGAGAGAGTTCGAATAGAAGTCCCTAAAGTGGACGCCGTCTTCGTAGGAACTGGAGATCTGTTTGCTGCCATGCTGCTGGCGTGGACACATCACTACCCTACTGACCTAAAGGTGCCCAAACATACGCATTAAAAGCACATCAATCCAACGAGCATCATAATCACTTTATTATTGCTCCTCTGCTTCTTCCAGACAGCTTGTGAGAAGACTTTTTCAGTGATGCACCACGTCATCCAAAGGACCATATCTTACGCTCATGGTAAGATCATTAGATTCTTGGTATCGGTCGAAACTTTGACTTGTTTGCGTCCCATATACAAAACAGCATGGGTAGCATCTACCGTGATCATCGTCTGCATTCTTCTCAGTTTTTATGAGAATCTGGAACATAGTTTTTAAATCTTTCAGGAATTTTTAGATTTTAAAACGTTTCTACGTTGTTATCACACTGAACAAATGTTATAAGTTGTAATTTGTCTTTTATGTCCTCGTGTCTCCCTCAGAGTTAGCAGGTCCCGGTCGGCGGCCCAGTCCTCCCCAGCTGGAGCTGAGAATGGTTCAAAGTAAAGCTGACATAGAAGACCCTGCAATAGTAACGGAGGCCACGCTCATATCCTAACATTAACATCTCATAGACTCACACTAACTTTCACCCATAAACCTGTCAAACGCGGTAACTCGTTCAAAAAAATCTCTTCATCTGTAAACTTCAGCGCCTCATCTTCCAGGCTCCTTAAACACATTCGTGTTGTAGCTCCCTGTAATTTACCCCTGAAAGTCTTCAGAGAAACAAACCCTCAACCTGCAATGTGCAAGCCGTCTCACCCTGCCCCTGTTTAGAACCAGAGCCATGGATAGACCCAACATTTGGTCTAGTTGGACTGTGACTGTTTTGTTTTTCTTTTAGCTGCTTTCTTTCTTTTCTTTTTTTTTTTTTGAAGGGAGGGGGGTGATAATTATTGCATTGATGCTAAATTTGATTCTAAAAGCACAAAACATATAAAACCCAACATACTGAGGNAATTGAAATCTACCAAAAACAGAGTGTTTTGTTTTTCCTCTGCTGGTCAGTTCGTCCGGACGGCAGCAGGACGACAGAGAGAGTTCGAATAGAAGTCCCTAAAGTGGACGCCGTCTTCGTAGGAACTGGAGATCTGTTTGCTGCCATGCTGCTGGCGTGGACACATCACTACCCTACTGACCTAAAGGTGCCCAAACATACGCATTAAAAGCACATCAATCCAACGAGCATCATAATCACTTTATTATTGCTCCTCTGCTTCTTCCAGACAGCTTGTGAGAAGACTTTTTCAGTGATGCACCACGTCATCCAAAGGACCATATCTTACGCTCATGGTAAGATCATTAGATTCTTGGTATCGGTCGAAACTTTGACTTGTTTGCGTCCCATATACAAAACAGCATGGGTAGCATCTACCGTGATCATCGTCTGCATTCTTCTCAGTTTTTATGAGAATCTGGAACATAGTTTTTAAATCTTTCAGGAATTTTTAGATTTTAAAACGTTTCTACGTTGTTATCACACTGAAAAAAGTGTTATAAGTTGTAATTTGTCTTTCTTTTTATGTCCTCGTGTCTCCCTCAGAGTTAGCAGGTCCCGGTCGGCGGCCCAGTCCTCCCCAGCTGGAGCTGAGAATGGTTCAAAGTAAAGCTGACATAGAAGACCCTGCAATAGTAACGGAGGCCACGCTCATATCCTAACATTAACATCTCATAGACTCACACTAACTTTCACCCATAAACCTGTCAAACGCGGTAACTCGTTCAAAAAAATCTCTTCATCTGTAAACTTCAGCGCCTCATCTTCCAGGCTCCTTAAACACATTCGTGTTGTAGCTCCCTGTAATTTACCCCTGAAAGTCTTCAGAGAAACAAACCCTCAACCTGCAATGTGCAAGCCGTCTCACCCTGCCCCTGTTTAGAACCAGAGCCATGGATAGACCCAACATTTGGTCTAGTTGGACTGTGACTGTTTTGTTTTTCTTTTAGCTGCTTTCTTTCTTTTCTTTTTTTTTTTTTGAAGGGAGGGGGGTGATAATTATTGCATTGATGCTAAATTTGATTCTAAAAGCACAAAACATATAAAACCCAACATACTGAGGCAACATTTTTCTGGTTTCACCTCTGCAGAAATGTGGTAACATTTCAAACACAGTGAGGTCGGAGCTCACATGCACTGCGGTAAATGCCACAAAAACAAAGATTTAGCATATTGCTGAAGAATCACTGCAACAAATAACCCCAAACTCAAAAAAGTTGGCATGTTGCTTAAAATGGGAATAAAAACAGAATGCAATGAATTGAAAACCTCATAAACCCACATTGGTTATTGTGCAATTTGTTAGGATTCCTAATTTTTTTTCAATTTTCAGCCCTGTGATGAACTTCTGACCTGTCCAGGGTGCACCCCATCTCTCGCAGAAATAATACTGAAGATACAGTGGTGCTTGAAAGTTTGTGAAGTTCTATATTTCTGCATAAATTTGACATAAAACATCATCAGATGTTCACACAAGTCCTAAAAGTAGAAAAAGAGAACCCAGTTAAACAAAGGACTGTTGATCAGTTCTGCACACCGGCCCATTCCTCCGTACAGAACAGCTTCAACTCTGGATGTTGGTGGTCTCCTCACATTAACTGCTGCTTCAGGTCCTTCCACAACATCTGGATTGGATTAAGGTCAGGACTTTGACTTGGCCATTCCAAAACATGCACTTTATTCTTCTTGAACCATTCGTTGGAAGAACAACTTGTCATTGTCTCGCTGCATGACCCACCTTCTCTTGAGATTCAGTTCATGGACAGATGTTCTGACACTTTCCTTTAGAATTATCTGATATAATTCAGAATTCATTGTTCCATCAATGATTGCAAGCCGTCCTGGTCCAGATGCAGCAAAACAGGCCCAAACCATGATACTACCACCACCATTCACAGATGGGGTAAGGTTCTTCTGCAGGAATGCAGTTTGCCTTTCTCCAACCAAAATACTTTTCATTTAAACCAAAAGGTTTTATTTTGGTCTCATCCGTCCACAAAACATTCTTCTAACAGTCTTGTGGCTTGTCCACATGATCTTTATCAAACTGGAGATGAGCAGCCATGTTCTTTATGGAGAGCAGTGGCTTCTTCTTCAACCCTGCCATGCACACCATTGTTGTTCAGTGTTCTCCTGATGGTGGACTCATGAACATTAACTTTACACCCTGGGGTCCTTTGTGACCTCGCTGACTATTCCACACCTTGCTCTCTTTGTTGGTCCACCACTCCTGGGGAGGGTAACTCTGGTCCTGGATTTCCTCCATTTGTCCACAGTTTGTCTGACTGTGGATTGGTGGAGTCCAAACTCTTTACAGATGGTTTGTAACTTTTCCAGTCTGATGAGCATCAACAACTCTTTTTCTGAGCTCCTCAGAAATCTCCTTTGTTCCTGCTGCGATCCACTTCTACAAACATGTTGTGAAGATCAGACTCTGATAGATCCTGTTCTTTAAATCAAACAGGGTGTCCACTCAATTCTGATCATCATCCATTGATAGAAAACACATGGCTCTAATTTCACCTTCAAATTAACTGATAATCCTAGAGGGTCACATACTTTTATCACTGACAGATATGCAATGGATCATTTCCCTCAATAAATAAATAACAAAGTATAATATTTTTGTCTCATTTGTTTAACTGGGTTCTCTTTATCTAACTTTAGGACTTGTGTAAAAATCTGGTGATGTTTTAGATCATATTTATGCAGAAATATAGAACATTTTAAAGAGTTCACAAACTTTCAAGCATCTCTGTACTTTCCCTACACAGATGGATTTTTGGAAGTAAATGATGTGAGCATTAATATAGTGTAGAAAGTACAAAACCTGACTGCATTTGATTGGATTCTTTAGGCCCTTACAATTCAAACTAGGTGGAGATGTCTTTAGCTAAACCACAAATACATGAAAATTTAACATAAGAGGCAATAACAAAGAAGACAACTAAACAAAAAAAAAACTGGAACTAACAAATAGCCGACAGTTCAGAACAAAACACCGCCCCGCGCATTTCTGTCCCGGCAGAAGTGTCGCATGTTATCTGACATTCAAACTTTGTAAAACCCATTTGTAGTTTGAACAAACTACAAAATGACTGGAGAGAATGTATAGAAAAGTTTTCCAATGTGAAAAGAGAAAATAATCTATAAAGCTGAAAAAAATTGCCAAACCACAGATTTGAATATGCAACATTCATCAGTCAGTGATGTTCTTTAACTTAAAAGAGTAAAATTATTATTTGAATAGATAAAAGAAATGAATAGAAATATAAATCCACTCTGCAGTGTTTTAAGTAAAACTCTGATATCAGTCAGTTGAGAAAGTGTTGTACATGTACCCAGAACTGTAAACTTTGACACGCCCAGCACTCTGTAGTTCTCACAGCCACACAGAATATAACAATGACCTCCAACATCTGGATGTTGTTCTAAAACAGCTATATACTTTTCTGCATTGATGGTGCCTTTCCAGATGTGTAAGCTGCCCAGGTCAGAGGCACTGATGCACCCCCATACCATGAGAGAGGCAGGCTGTTGACCTGTGCTGGTAACAGGCTGGACGGTCCTTCTCCTCATTAGTACAAAGCACATGGCATGTGTGTTTTCCACAAAAAATTTCAAATTTGAACTAATCTGACCTCAGAACAGTTCCGCACTTTGACTTGGTCCATTTGAAATGATCTTTGGGCCAGAAAAGAACCAGTGGTTTTAATGGTATTCATATACAAATTCTTCTTTGCCCAATAGAGCTTTAGCCGTCATTAGTAGCTGGTACTTTGAACTCATTGTACAGACAAGTGTTCCTGAGGCAGTGCCGTGATGTACAGAACAGAACCAGAGCTGTTTTTAATTCAGTGGCCCCTGAAGGCCCACAGATAGACTGATATTATGAACTGTATGGGATGAGATTTTCAAAGCTATCCCCATATGTCGTTGTGAAACACTACTCTGAAACTGTTCCGCTATTTTTAGACACAGTTTTTGAAGATTAGTAAACCTCTGTACGTCTGAGACATTCAGCCTCTCTAAAATGCTCGTTTACACCCAGTGCCCTTATTGACCTGCTGCCAAATTAATCCAAATAGTTGCAAAAAGCTCCTCTAGCTGTTTCTAATTCATTCCATTTCTGGGTTATTCACAGTTTTCAACATTTTCACAAGCGTACAAACTGTACCCTGGTGGGGGGAGGGGTCAAGTTCTGGTGTATGCTTTTCAAAATAAAGATTTTGACTGTTTTTTGATGCACCTTTTATAAAACATGCTGCTATTCTCCCGCATATCAAATATTGGTGCTCCATCTAATGTACTGTGAGCTCAGCTGTGAGCCCTTCTCCATCTCAAAGCGCTCAAAGCAGAGACACACTGCAAACAATGCAGTTTGGCCAAGGATGTCATGCGCACGGCCGCCGCTGATCCAGCTCTCGCTGACAGACCTGCGTCACGCCTCGACCTCAGCGGGACTTTTGGATCTAAAATCTAACTTTAAATTAAATGTTAATGTGTTTGGAGCATCATCGTCATTGAACAGACATATCCAACTTACACGTGTACCGTATTTTTCGGACTATAGGTCGCACCTGAATATAGGTCGCATTGTCCAATTATTACCAATAAATTGGAAAAATCCATAAATAGGTGGCACCGGAATATAGGTCACACCTACGTCACCGCCAACGTAACGCGTCATCCACCGCTGACGTGACGCGTCACCGCTGAGACAACCCGGAAATATGGGCCGAGTGTTTAGCTCTGTTGCAAATGTCTGCCACAGGAGCGCAAAGCAAGGCTTTTAAGAAGATTAACACTTAAAAACAATTATTAGTTTGCTAAAAATTATAGCTGACATTATAGCACAAGGGTTAGTGGTTTATTAGCCAAGTGGTTTATTAGCTATTTGCTAAAATATACTATACATGGAAATGAAACAAAAGCTAACACGAGACGATTCCGTCTAAAACAACTAATAAAAAAATTGAATTTTATCTCAAATGTTTCACCCAGGGTAACAGTTTGTAAATTAAAGCCATATAATTACACTCTGGCAGCAGAAAAAATGTCCACCGAGTGGTTTCTGAGCTATTTATAATGTTATAAACAGAAATAAAACAAATGCTAACGGAAGCTAACCGCTAATAAAAGATTGTTGTTGTTTTTTAAAATCTCAAACATCTCATAAAGCTACTCACTTGTAAATGTCCATACAGTGATTACATTCTGTAAGTTTCAGAAAAATCTGCCAAGTGGTTCTTGACTTACCGTATCTTGCTAACAAACAGCTAACAAACACAGAGCTAACAGTAGTTACCTCCAGAGCAGGAGGCCGGACAGCAACTGAGTCAATCCGAGCAGAGGAGGCTTTTTTTCGGACACATGAGCTGGAAACGGTCGGTGAACTCTCTGGAAGTGTCCCCCTAGTGGACAAAAGTGGTACTGCACCATTTTCTGCCAAAATGAAAAACGGTCACATCTGAGCCAAAAATTGGTCTAGAAATATGGGGAAAAATCCATAAATAGGTCTCACCTGACTATAGGTCGCAGGCCATGAAAAAAATGATAAAAGCTGCGACCTATAGTCCGGAAAATACGGTAATCAAATTCCTGGTCCTCGAGAGCATGCGGGAGCGTGCAGCCTGTTTGAGTGTCTCTGCAAGACTTGAGTTTATGCTGCTTAGTTCTTAGATTTAAACAATATTAACACTAAAATACAAATATTTGTCTGCTCCAGATTATAGCAAAGACGTGTGTCCGTTTATCTTTATTTTATTTTACCCCAAACTCACAAAGTTCTCTCTGTTAGAGAGTCAGTTTCAGGTGTTTGTGGTTTATCATAAATATATGTATCTGTACATTTTAAACTATTTATACATGTGTGCAAATGTTTGTAGAATGACATGATTTTTACCTTAGTACAATATCCATGTAAGCACATGTGTTTTATGTCTCAGCTGTACTTATAATAAAATGTGTTTTGTAAAAGTCAACATTTTTCTGGACACTTTTGGAGTGGAGAGGGAAGGGTTTCCAAAAACATCCCATTTTGTCTGCTTGTGAAAATGTTGAAAATTGTGAATCACTCTCTTACAGCCTTTTAGTTCCTCTGTTACGTACACATTTTAGTTGAAACGTTTGATACGTTTGCTTTGATCCATCAAGTTAAATATGATTTAAAGAGGTTAGCAAATTATTGCATTCTGTTTGTAATTTACATTTTACACAATGTTTTAATATTTCATAATTAGGGTTGTATTTATAGTAAAAACCAAACTTCATGTGTTCCCACAGTGGGCCTTCTCACCTGTTGCCCATAGGCAGGATAAATGCTTCCGTTAGACCAGAAAGAACAAACTCAGTTGATCTGTGGCTCCACCCACCACTAACTGACCCCGCCCTCCCAGTCTTACAGCAGTGATGTAATGGTGACCAAATCCTAAAACACCCTGAAAACATAAAGAAAAGAAAAAAAAACTGCACAATGTATAGTAAATGTATAGATGTTGTATTATAATTGTATTTGACCATCTGTACGATATCAGATCTGTCGTTCGGACCATTGTGTTAATGCTTCTGTACTTGAGACTATGTCACCAACAGACACATCTGGGCTAATTGTGGCACAGCTGGAAACATCAGAGGCTTCAGTCGCTGTCAGTAACCGTCTAATAGCTGTAGTGTTTAGTTTTTAATATTAAACATAAAGAAAAAACTGGGCCACGTGAGCTGACTGAGCTGTCCCGGCCCGATCGGCCGCCACAGTGTCCAAACCAACCCCACATCGAGATTGGTGGCTGCCGGCCCAGCTCAGACCCAGAACCTTACACCTGAGGGATCTGTCATGTCTGTGGACCATTGTTTTATTATTCTACTGTATATTATCAGTATTTTATATTATTATTATTTTTTAACCTAATCGTTTTGGTAACTGGACTTTCTGAACATGTTCGGTTCACGTCACACTCCACTGTGGGTGGTGGTTTAAGTAGCAGAAGAAACAAACATGAGATCAAGAGGCTTTAACTGAAATCTCTCGTTGCAGCAATTTAATAGGAAAAATCCAATTAAAGCCTAGCATTCTTTGTAGAAATACATGTTGCCCGCAGAGTTTCAAACTAAGATCATGTTATGATCAAGTTTTAGTGAAAGCCCCAAAGTTACCTTTTGAGAAGATTTTATTCACAGTACGGTAATGTTGATCTGATGTTCACTTTTAATTTCCCAGACTTCAAAAACACCAGCTGCCTCAAACCTAATCAAAGGACGTGATGCTGATATTTGTGTAAAGTTGCAGTTCTAGTTAAGTTTGATGGCATGAAGTTGATTTTCCATGTATTTTTTTTTTCTCTCCACAGTAGAGTGTGACAAGAACCAAGTGAAAAATCATAGCCTAAAGTGTAATCCATAAAATAAATTCAATCTTACTGAGGTTTTAAAAAACAAAATACTTTTTGAAGCTGAGTGGATGTCAAGGTTCTGGGTTTAGGCTCATTTTTCAGTTGTTTCTTTATAAACTGTTCTGTGAAACTGCCTTATAGGAAGATCGTGAAATGCTGCTCATCATGATGGAGGGGGAAGGAAACACGAGTTGGCTCAAACAGAGCTGCTGTCTGGGTTTTACCTTTACTGGAAACACTTCAACTTCATTTGACAAAAGCCCAGAAAGAAGAGGCAGATCTGTCACTTTATTTTTATTTTTTTATGTGTGTGTTTGAGATTTGAGAACTAAAAATAAGAAAACTTCACAACTTTCTGCTTTTGTTTTAGGTTCAACTAGAGGGCAGTGTGCAACATTTTCATTTCTGATTTAAACAGAACAAAAACATCTCCATATTAGCAAGAAATATGTTGCATGTAATATTTTTATTAATACTTTTATTTATTTATTTATTTACAGCTTTAGTCAGCATGTGAGCCTGAAGCAAACTAATAATAAGACAAATACTTAATATTTATTCACAACACATTATTTTAACCAGACAGTCATCTATTTAAACAATTATAATTTTTGAGCAATATGTTATATAACATAAGAAAGTATGGAGCAAAAATAGTTTCAAAATATGTTTCTCAAGTCGTAAACACACCCAAAGACAAAAACACAATAATCTGTTTTTCTTCTGTCTTTTCTGGGCTTTTTAGTAGTTTCAAATGTTCCACTTTATATATTTTTGTTATACTAATCATTTATTTTCTTTAAATCACAAGATAGTTATTTAAATATGAATAGAATCTAATCTAATTATCTAATTAATCTATGAAATTAATAGAATATGCACATTTATTTTTTATACCAGTTCATTCAAAACAAACAAAACACTAAATTTCACTTTCGTTAAGCAGCAAAACCAGCAAACTGTTGATAAAAAGCTTACAAATATTTTTAATGAAAGCTAAGCATTATCCTGATGACCAAAACACACAAAATTTGATCTAACTAGAACTTCTGGTGTGAAATACTGATTGTCATTTCAGTAGTGCAATGTTTAGTGCCATCATATCGTAGCTCTGATAAACATATCAGCCACAGACTGCCATCACAGCTCTGCTTGAGTTGTTACGTGCAACATCCTGCGCTTCTGTTGGTCAAAACGAGTCGACCAGCTGTTCCTGCGTGTGAGAGTGTGTGTGCATGTGTGTGTTTTATGGTGACAGGGTTTTCTGTGTGTGTTTGTGTGACAAGGCTGACAAAAACCAGGGATGAATGAGGAGAGTAAAAATACAAAAGAACCGTTCATCAGGAAGAGAGGTGAGGTGTGTTCAAGAGAGGAAACTTTTTCTAAAAGAAGTACAATGTTTTGAGATTCTTTGTCTCGCTTCTCCTTTTTGTCCCTTCCATCCACGTTTAATCATATCACTGCTTTAATCTGTCCTATCTGCATCTCTGCAGTCCAGTTCTGCTTGAGTACATTTTTGTGTTGAAAATCTTTCCTTCTATGTTTTCCACTGAAAGACCATTACTGCTGTCCTTTACTTCTCTTATTTCCATATATTGTCATGGTCAGAGGTTCTCGTCCACTCACCATGACCATGAATGTCAGATTAATTTTAGGTTTCTAAGAATTTATTTGATAAGTTATTTTTCCAGCATGGTCAGTGCCACGGTCTTGTAATCTTCATGCTTCAGGTTCTGAAGAAAATGTTATTTTTCTCAGGCCAGAGAAAGGACAGTGAAAAGTATGTTGCTTGTTAAGTAAGCATAGAGAGGGAGTTTTTGGACTGAGATGGCGGATGACATCCAGTTTCCATCATTGTGTACGTGAAAGAGATGTTTATTCTTCAGGAAACTGTCTCAGTCATCCAGAACCGAGAACAGTCCTAGTATGAGTGTGCATGTGTGTTAGGAATCAGAACAATTGATTTGATGGCTTACAAAGAAGGTATATAAAAAGGCCTGTTATACAGGTGGGTGTTTTGGAAGATACAAGACTGTTCAGACTAATGTTTTTGGCTTTGATAAACCCAGATTTGCTGTCACGTCAGAGTCCAGACTTGTCTCTTTTTGGTTTATTCATCACTCGTTTTGTTAAGAAAAAGGCCATTTTATTTTGGCGCCCAACGTGGGACTTAGTCTCCATGATCATCAAATTAAACATAGATGACTCTGAGTCTGGACTCCAGATTAGGGTGTTTTGGAAGAATTGATTGTTCAGGCTGGTGTTTTTTTGCTTCAATAAACCCAGATTATGCTGCTGCAGTTTATGTCAGGAAGAGTATCCAGTGTAAAACAAATACCATTTCTCTTGTATGAGTTTGTTCACTGTGACACGAAGGTGTGAGTGAGCAGACACGTAAATACAGAAAGTAAACATCACAAAGAATAAAAAAAGAGAAGTGAAACCAAAAACATTAAAAGTTATCAAAAACAACCAAAACATACAGATCCTAACCGTGTGAGTTAGATCAAAAAGGCGTTCAATTCAGGATCAACTGGACTTTATTTGTAACAGAAAACGTTTCGACTTCTGTCCAGAAGTCTTTTTCAATTCTGAATGGAAGCTGTGAGAACGAGAAGTTTTATACAGGCTTACAAGTCAATAACACATACATGTAAATTGACAGATCACACCTTAACAGTAGGGAGTCCCTTGAAGTCTCTGACAGAAAACACAACTAATCACAGCTGAGGTAACACATACATGTAAATTGACAGAACACACCTTAACAGTAGGGAGTTCCCTTGAAGTCTCTGACAGAAAACACAACAACTGTATGTAAATTGACAAACAACACCTCACAGCCCAACAACAGAGGCTTCTCAACAAACTTTGTTAGTCTAATTCACAGACAAGACACCTCTGCTCCCATCCGGTGTAAGACCTTTGTGAATCAGCCCCAAAACTGAGTTGTAAGTTTTGGAAAGTTGAAATCTCAGACCTCCTCCTCTGTTAAGAGAAGGTTTTTCTCTCTTAACATACAAAGCTTCCTTAACACCCCTCTCAAACCATCTGTGTTCTCGGTCCAAAATTTGCACATTTTCATCCTCAAATGAGTGTCCCTTGTCCGTGAGGTGAAGGTGAACAGCTGAGTTTTGTCCAGAGTGAGTTAGAGAACATTTCTGCAGTGACTCTGAAGATCAGTTTTATGAGTGGTACACACTGGAACCTGGACTATGACATCATGCTTGTGATGATTGGGTGGAGACTGCTGACTGGTTTTAAACTGCTTCCCTTGACTTTTTTAATAGTAAAACAATTGGTTTCGGTTTCATTTGTAATTCTTAAATGAGGGCGACAGGGCAGAACATTTTCAGAAACTTTTAATGAGATATAAAACGGGACCATTGTGTAAACTGTCTTTATGGAAATTCATTGAGATTAACTGGATAATGTGGGTAATTGAAACAAAATGATTAATATCTGATTAAAAAAGCATTTCATTTTTATCATAGGCAGATGATAAATTTGATCTAAAGTTTATGAAAGTAACTAATTTAATGGACTAACTAGAGTTAGCATCTGTTAACAACACTGAGTCACAACCATGTAACAGTTTTTGAACATTTTAACAGGTCTCTTTGTTGCAATCCTTTTCTAAACAGATTCTTTTGATCAAGATTATGCTAAAAGATTACTTTCCCAATTATGTCTAAAATTCATATTTACACTTCAGATGTATTCGCATAGATTTCCTGTTAATTCCCATAAAAATCCCTTAAATCCCATGGAAAGATTTCAACTTTGAAAGTTCCTTTAATTTTACAACCTACCGGTAATATGAAATAACGTGGTTTACCTTTAATTACTTGCATGTTCAAGACAACATGCTGACAAATCAAGATGCACCTGTAGACATTTGGTCATGTCTTAAGAGGTCCTGCAGACACAACCTGTAACAACACGCAACACTGTGTGGTTTAATATATTTATAATTTATTTTGCAAAAACGAACATAGCTGAATGATATAAGATATATATGTTGTGACAAATATGCAAATTTCCAACATCATGTCACAATACCTTTAAAGGCCTAATATTGATTTCTTGCAGCTTGCTTTCATGCACTTTTATTTTTTGCTCTCTGCTAACTAAGCTCTTCCTGAAACAACCAAACAAAATGAAAGTTGTTAATCTCGGCTATCCTATACAGTACTGTATTGATAAAACTACATAAAAATATCTGGATAGTTACTGTATCATTTTTACTTCATTTACCTGCAAACTGCCTGTGCTCTGATGAATCCCTCTGGAATCAGGACCGTTTTATTGTTTACAGAAATGAAATGGGCAGAAATTGGAAAGACACTGGTTAGCTGCAGCGTTAGTCAGCAGTAGATTCCTAATAAAGCTGTCAGGACTGTTTGAGTTACCAGAGATGTGATCCTACTTTCAGTGCAATTAGCGTAAAATCTGTTGACCGAATGGAAATGTGACCCAGCACACTGTCCTTCATGTTCTGGCTTTTCTTCATGCTTTGCCTTTGTTTCTGTCCCTGCTGTGATTAAAAAAACATCTACCACAATGAAAAACCACTGTTTCATCAGAGTGTATGAAACTGTGGTCCTCTCCTCTCCTCCTGATCGACGGTTTCAGCTCCATCATTTCATTTTTCTTGGTGGCCGAAACAAAAACAAATCAAAAGAAATGTACTAATCATTGTTTGGTAACTGTTTTTAGTGCTATGTTTTTGAAGTATTTTCTAACATGTTACAAGAAAAGATTGTAGTGTACAAATTCACATTTATAAATATATAAATATAGATATATATGAGAAATGTATGTTCTAATGCAATAAAGAGAGAAAAGAATTCTGAAAACTAGACTGAGCCCAAAATGGTCTTTTTTAAATTTATTTGTCAGCAGATGTTTATTTGATGTTGATTTCCAGCAGAAATGATTCGATGTGGGGGATTCTCTGCACCACACAGCACCTGACGGCACCTCACTGTGCCTCCATGTTCTCACCAACCTCCCACTTGTTGGTCACAAAGGTGCAGGACTTCAAGTACTTGGGCTCCACTGTCCAAGAAAATGGGGAGTGTGGTGAAGAGGAGAAGAAGAGAGTCCAGGGAGGATGGAGTGGATGGAGAAACGTTTCAGGAGTGACTTGTGACTAAAGGGTGTCAGCAAAGGTCAAAGGAAAACTTTACAAACAGTTGTGAGACCAGTTACTGTATGTTGTATGGTCTGGAGACAGAGACATGGACAAAAAGACAGGAGACAGAACTGGAAGGGTCAGAAATGAAGATGTTCAGGTTCTCCTTAGGAGTGACAAAGAATGGATAAGATCAGGAATGAGATCATCAGACGTACAGCACATGTTGAACAACTGGGAGATAAAGTTAGGGAGGCCAGACTGAGATGGTTTGGACATGTCCAGAGGAGGGACAGTGGATATATTTGTAGAAGGATGTTAAATGCAGCTGCCAGGAAAAAGACAAAGAGGAGATATATGGATGCAGTTATGCTACGTTCACACCGAACGCGTTTTGAGCGGCCAAAAAGCGCGAAACGCCTCAAGGTGGACACACTGGTGTTCAGACAGGAACGAGAAGTGGCGGGGTGTGGGAGGAGCGTCTTGATTCTTTTTCCGGTCTGATGTTTTGTTGTCGTCTGTTCTCAAAATGGCGGATGAACTGGAGACAATTGGATTAATGTATTTACTGAGTAAAGTAGCACGACGACGACGTGCAAGGCGCCGTGTCTGGGTTCACAAAACAAAAGGACTGGATGGGAACACAGCAACGGTGAGTTTCTCCTCCAAACTTGAACACGAATTTGCGGGTTGTTTCTGTGTCTCACAAACAATATGTCACACTTGCGCAACATCTGTCCCCTCGTTATCGCGTCACATAGCTGACTCTCCCTGACTGGTTGTCAACACACGTTGAGCGGCGAAAGTTCAGATTTTTCCACTCGAGCGGCGGCGGCTGCCGCGGGCACTGCATGCACGGAAAACGCTCTGCCGCGCCGCTCAAAATGGACGTGACGCGACGCACGACCCCTAGAGGCGCGTCCCCCATTGACTTTGCATGTAAACCGGCCGCTCCTGCAGCTCAAAACGCGTTCGGTGTGAACGTACCATCATGCGTTCACACCAAACGCGTTTTGAGCGGCCAAAAAGTGTGAAACGCCTCAAGGTGGACGCACTGGTGGTCAGACCGGAACGAGAAGCGGTGGCAGCGGGGTGTGGGGGGAATTTACAATTCAAAACTTAGCTACCTGATATCCCGACTTCCTCACTGCGCCAGGCAAGGTCCTTTTTCTTTCTCCTTTCTTGAACTCCTCCATACTTGAACACAAATTTGCGGGTTGTTTCTGTGTCTCACAAACAATACGTCACACTTGCGCAACATCCGTCCCCTCGTTACCGCGTGACATAGCTGACTCTCCGTCAAGACGCGTTGAGCGGCGAAAGTTCAGCTTTTTCAATTTGAGCGGCGGCGGCCGCCGCGGGCACCGCATGCACGGAAAACGCTCTGCCGCCCCTTCCGCGCCGCTCAAAACGGACGTGACGCGACGCACGACCATAGAGGCGCGTCCCCCATTGACTTTGCATGTAAACCGGCCGCTCCTGCAGCTCAAAACGCGTTTGGTGTGAACGTATCATTAGAGAGGGCATGGAAGAAGTTGGAGTGAGGACACAGGATGCAGAGGACAGAGTGAGATGGAGGAGGAGGAAGCTTTGTTTATACTTCATGCAAGACGTGCGGCTGCGGCCCAGCAATGACGTAATTGCGTGTGTGTCACCGACCGCATTGTGTTTATACTTGTAAAAGACGTGGGGGATAATTATAATAATCCCTCCCACTGCATACGTCACGCGCACTCCCACTGCATGTTTTATCAGGACAAACGGATTTAATATAATGATAGGCTCCATTACCTCGATTTGTGAGTCCGTTATGTCGGCTGTTGTAATGTTTGTAGTTGTCCCCCGGTGTTTAATGTATGTGTCCAGCCACTGCAAAGACAGGTACTGTATAACGGAGGAACTGGATTGGTCCCGCCAGGATCCCTGCTCCGGACCGCCTCGGCGAGTTTCTCTTCAAAACTATCCATGTCAAAGCAAAAACAAAAACCTGCTTCTGGAAGCATAGACATTATATACAGTAGACCAAGCATAGCCTGCTCAAACGCAGGATTTACGGCAGCCATCTTGGCGCTGTCACCCTTGTACTTTGCTGCATACAAACTAACAGAAAAGGCCTCACCACTTCTTTGAAATAAGATCAATAATAGTGAGTGTAACATTTTTTCTGAATGCTCAGCTTAAGAAGGCAACAAGGCTCCTTAGTTTCAACTGTTGCCTTTTTATTTTTGCTTTGTTATAACAGTTATGTGCAGTTCAGTCAGTACAAAATAACTTCAATAAACTCACTAAATCACAGTATATGAATAAAATAACATGGACCTCATTCAGACAATGTTTTTGTGTACACACTCCCAGATATCACGTTTTTGTTTTAAAGGTTTCCAAAAGATAAATATATGTATATATATATATATATTATATGTATATATATATATATATATATATATATATATATATATATATATATATATATATATATATGTATATA
>JBBPBX010007109.1:0-24828 GCA_038048925.1 Garcialebias charrua | reverse complement strand
TATATATATACTGTATATATATATATATATATATATATGTATATATATATATATATATATATATATATATATATATATATATATATATATATACATATATACTGTATATATAATTACAGTATCTAATATGTATACATAATGTGTGTGTGAATAAATTGCATCTTTGGTTGTATCTTGCTAATGTCATATAATTAAGTATGGTATTCCACCAAAATTATTTAAATATGCTAAACTATATGTTCCTATACATGCAGTTTTAATAGCTGTATGCCTAACATTTAAATATGTGGCAATGGGATTAATATTCAGCGTGTTATGATTGATTAAATGCGCTGATACTTTATTGTGCCTGCCAAATATACAAGGCTGAGTGGAGTGGACGACAGCTCCAAGATGGCCGCCTGAAATCTCGTCAGCTCCAATAGGCGAGAGCGGGCCATGCGGTATCTAGTGTTCTATATATGATATCTATGTCTGGAAGAGTAGCGGGTAGCGGTGTGATACACCATGTATTGACATCCAAACAAAAAACGCCCACAAACTTTGAACAATCTCACGCTCCGAGCCACAAACCTCCGTGTCTCGCAGTGCTGACTGCTGGGGGTAAAAGACGTGCGACAAGAAGTATAAACTAGCCTGGACTCACTTTGGCGACCCCCGAAGAGGGAAAAGTCGAAAGCAGAAGTCATTTTATTATTTTCCAATTAACATGACAATACTCCCCTTTTAACACATAATTAATCAAAGTCTAAATTTGCCTCAAAGTCATTACTATTCCATTCATAATTTTATGTCTTATTTAAATATTACTAGTTTTTATTTTAAATCATTACTGTATTATACTGTATATACTATATGTACTTTATATCTGCAAAACAAACATTACAGAAAATAGTGTCAAGTCATCTCAGTGTTGTGTTTTAACAAGGTTGGATTTAATCATGAGACAAGTGCTGCTGGAATTGGAATCGATCTTCAGATATGTGTAGTGCTTGGATTATGAGTTACAATAGTTTGCTCAGCCACCAGCACCATTTGCAGCTCAAAATCTGTAAAATTGGTTGAGTTAGTCATTTTGTGTTGGCTGAGGTCAGTTGACTGTGGCAGCCATCTTAAACTGGGTTGTAAACTGCATTCTATGATCACTGAGATTGAAATCGGTTTAGTGTTTGATGAACTTTGCTAACAAGAGAGTTGATTCCAATATATAATGGCAATTTTAAAACCAGCTATTCCACGGTCAGAATATAATTTGGACAGAATTCTCACAACATTTTAGTTCTACAGCATTAATATTGACTGAGTTATAATTGTGCGTTTGCCATGATGAGATATTTTGCTAACAAACATGCATTTTCACCTTTGGCAGTAGGTGATCATGGACATAACTTTCTTTTCTTTACATAAAGAATCATAATCTTCATTTGGATTTTCTGACAAATATCAGCATTATCAGCAACTGGAAAATTTTAATAATTTAAAAAATGTTTCACATTTTATAGGATAAAAATCTCAACATAAATTTGTTTTTCCCACGATAATAAATTTTCTGTTGGAATAAACTAATAATTTCAAAACTACACATTGAAAGGCAAAAATATGTTCTAGGCCAGAATAATTTGGGATAATGGTCTAAAACAAGAATTCATTAATGATGCAATAGTGTTTTTTTAATAACTTACACTTTTATAACTCATTCTGGAAGCAGAAAACTTAAAGTTTTTGTGCCTTTTTTTCCTAATAAAACCTTTAACAGTGCTTTGAAAAAGTGATGGAAATGTAAAAAATAAGTAAATGACGTGCTTAACAAATCTAATTTTTAAAGCAATTTTAATAGTTTTCCGAAATTTACACCACAGGCTCTGATCCAACGAGCTCTATTAAGGCTGAAACAGCAGAAGTTTTTATATATTTTTAAAAAGTTAACTAAAAAAGGCAGCAGTGGCATCATTCAAAACATTAGACCGTCACATTAATATTTACCCATCAGCTTTCTATTTCTTTCAGCTTTATTATTTACAATAAAACAGGTGGGCAATGTCAAACATATGGGTCAGCAATAATGCTATAATTAATTTGCTTAATTAGTATCATTTATCATCTAAAATTAAATAAAGTTAAAATGACACTAACATGAGTTTAAAAACCACATTATATAAACAATAAAAAATGTGTTGCAAAGTCTAATGCTGTAAAGATGGCTTTCAAAGACGTTTCAAAGAAATAAAACATGTTTTTCTAATCCTAAAGTTAAAAAGTAAATGTTTTGTAAAACAAATTGGTGCATTTACGAATACCTGACAAGTTATGTCTTACAGAAATACAGTATGCAAGTTTTTTAGTAAATTCTCATCGGGTGTGGTCTGCAGGAATGCCGTGTATTAATCAGTTAAAGATGTTTTAAGTTTATAATCAGCATCAGCTTCTTTTTCTTCACATCAACAGTTTTCAGAGTACACATACATCCTTACATCACAGCTAATATATTAACACTGGTTTCTTTTTGCATCAAAACTTTTCATTCCAGTTTTGTTTTGTGGTTTGTCGCTCTACAGTGAGGGAGGTTCACATTCTAAAAGGTCCAACCACATCGCAGAAAAGGCACTTGTTGGAAAAGGATCGACTTTTATTGGCTTTTGCTTTTTGTTGTGAGTTGGCTTCGAGTCCTTCTTCTGCGAGAGAGACTTTAAGAGTACTGCTGGGTGAATTTCTGGTGGAACTCCTGGACTCTGTTCAGCAGGACCTTCAGCTTGTCTGTCGGTGGCAAGATGGTCATTCTGGGTGGAAAAGATGAAGAGGAGCAACAGTTTATAATATTTAGAGATTGAAACAGGTGTAACAGGTGGAGTTAATGTGTTTCTAAAAGTTAGGAGCAGGCATTGCCTCGACATTTGACGACTTTTGAACTGCAGCAAGCTTTTTGTCATTCTTTATTTTACCAGAGCTGAAAGTGCATGAATAGTTGCCAACTCTTCCTACTCTACATATTTGTCTACATAAAACCCAGTTAGTATGACTGTACAACCACATTATCTAATTTTGTTCAATGATTTTTCCGTTTCTACACTGGAAGAAATTGTTAAGAATTTTTTTAAGAACATTGGCCCTCATTCACGAAAATGTTCGTATTTTTATCCTAAATTTCTCCTACTTTTGTTCGTACGAAGCGTTCGTACGAACATGCCACGTCAGATTCAACAAAGTCTTCTATCCTGAGGAAACGTGTGTAAATGGGTTGCGTAAATTTAATGAATCCCACCTGTTCTAAACAGCTGCGCGTGCACGCGAGAGGTCATTTACATAATTCCCACCCCTCAAAACACCATATAAGGCCACGTTTCCTGCCTTCTGACAGCAGGAAGTGTCCATTCATTCAAACTCAAGAAGTAAAAGGAGGAACTTCACGCGTTCGGAGATCTGCTCTCAGTCGCGCTGTGGCTACCCCCCCACCCCCCGCAAGTGTCGGATGGTCAAATATCTTTAATTTTAGTGTACTGTGTTACATTATAGTTTCACTTATTCAGAAGAGCCGTGGCGCACCGCTACCCCCACCCCCCCGCAAGTGTCGGATGGTCAAATATCTTTAATTTTAGTGTACTGTGTTACATTATAGTTTCACTTATTCAGAAGAGCCGTGGCGCACCGCTACCCCCCACCCCCCGCAAGTGTCGGATGTGTTTTTGAACAGAAGCATTTTAAAATGTCTCGAGACTACAGTTAACTTCATATTAATATTGTAGTGCATATGTCTCCCGTGGGTCGTACAGTATCAGAAA
This sequence comes from Garcialebias charrua, assembly GCA_038048925.1. NCBI lineage: Eukaryota > Metazoa > Chordata > Actinopteri > Cyprinodontiformes > Rivulidae > Garcialebias > Garcialebias charrua. Next base: position 21,052 of record JBBPBX010007109.1, on the reverse strand, counting down.
TCAAGAATAAATGGTTTGATCTGAAAATGGCTTCAAACAAACGTCTCGCCGCAGCACGGACAGGAGGTGGTCAAGGAATAGTCTGAGATGGTGGACAATAAATGCCACGCTGCAAGACGCGTGCCAACATGTTTTGCAGCACAAATGGTCATGCGCGCACCTCCTGGTCAGCGCGCAACCACATTCTGCAGGTTATATTTCGAATCAGATATAATAATCTATTGCTCCGATGGTGTTTGGCACAAGATCAGTCTTAATTCGTACTTGTTCTGCGGCGGTGTATGGGGATTTTATGTACCTGGGTGTTAATATGAGGAGCGGCTTTGATGACCAAGGGGAGCGCACGACTCACTGAAGCCTGCGCGACACACCAGACAAATTAAACTTAAAATTATAATTCTAATTCAAACAGAATAACCTATTGTCAAGAATAATTATGGTGCGTGATTTTTTTAAACCCAAAATATTTTCTAAATAACGAAATATGAAGTTATTCGTGGAGAAGATCCGTCTGGATGACAGCAGACTGACGCTCCTAAAATATACGACAGGTCCGGACCACTCGTAAATTTTGTTCGTATCTGAAGAAAATCGTAGGATACGAAAACATTGTTGAATGCCACAAATGATCCTAAATCACTTGTACGCACAGTTTAAGAACAAATCTGTGCGTACGAACGGTTCGTGAATGAGGGCCATTGTCCTCCCTTTTGTATTTATATACAACGTTACTGACTTTTTTTTTATAAACAGCAAAAAAAAATAAAGCATCTAATGTTGAAATGATGACTAATGATTCATAAACGTCACAATCATAAATGAAGTCTATAAAAGTGTCCTGTACCTGAAGTGGTAGGTGCCATCCTTCTGACCAAACCCGCTTCCAGGTACGAGGCAGATTCCCGTCTCTTCCAGCATCTTCATGCAATAAAACATATCTGGCTGCTGTTTCGTCTCCTAACAAAACAAGAAAATGTTTCTATAAATGAAGCTTGATACTCCACATGTTTGAGTTTATTGTTATTTGATAAGTGGAAATGCTTTCCAAGTGAATATTGCTTTCAAGAGCTTTTCAGATTTTTGCCATGATTAGCATTCATCCAAACTTTGTTCACTGGTTTGACTTAAATTTAGTGTCAATATTATTTTTGGATCAGTTCATTAGTCATAGCTCTGATCAACACTTCCCAGAAGTCTTACTGTATTAATACTTTGTATGTTTTATTTCTGCACTTCAGTGGCCCTTTTCACCTAGTTTTTGTACTCCCGTTCTACAGATTAATTCCAATATGTTTGGATAAAAAAAATTGTATAACACTTTAATCTCGGCCTCAGAAATACAGTATGTCAGTAAATTAATCCCAAGAGAACAGTCGGCTGTAAGACAGAACTGCTACTGCCAGCTACTGGAAACCATTGGTCTATTTAACAAACAGTGTGGTGGATGTACAGCACCATGGGCAAGTTTTATTATTCAGTCTTAGAGCTCTACTTCCATTATTGATTTTTAATGGCAACTTTAATTATCATTGTATTAGTACACCAACAGCTGATGAGGGCACAGAGACAAAAAAAAATACATCTAAAGAATGACTGGTAGATATACCAGAATGACTGGTAGATACCTCGTGCTGCTGTTTATAATGATGTTTTTCTACTACATTAGGGCTTAGTGTATTACTAGTTGATGTTTTTCTTAGTTAATCCTAGATGTTATTACTGTTTTTCTCTTGCATTTGTTGTTGGATGTAACTGGGACCCTGTGTACATAATCTCGTTTTCATCACATGTACTACATGCGGTGCAAATGACAATAAAGACTCTCTGACTCTGACTCTAGATTGAAGTGTGTTGGGAAAATTTACGTCTAATTTTTAGCTGTTGCTAATCAGTTTAATTACCTTAAGACAACAGTGAAATGAACAATGAAACTTTAACTGTTGGGACAGAGAAAGATCAGGACTGACCATGGCTTCTTGGACGGCCTTTTCAGGGATGGTTATAGAAGGAAAGGAGTACATCGCACCCTGCACAGGATTGCAGCTGATGCCCTGCACAGTGTTCAGAACCTGCTCTGTAAGCTTGGCCTTCTCTGCCAAGGTACTTAATATGGCTGTGCGTTCCTGGAAGAGCGAGAGAGAAAATATTGCGTGAAATATATACAGTAGATGTTGCTGGAATAAAAATTTTTTTTTCTAATGCCAGGACTCTGTCTTAAAACTATTTTACTACGTTGAGTTGATGCAGATTCTCCATCACCAAGGTAATTAGATCCTTGATCAGAAACAAATGGACTTCTGGTTTCTTGAAGGTATTCACTTCTCATTCAAAGTCTACTGTAGCTCTAAAACAGGGGTTTTAAACTAAAGTGGTCCCAGCTGAGGCCCGAGGCTGGGCCTTAAATTATTCTAACAGGTTGGTTTTTCCACAGTCAGAGAACCACCAAAAAAGATGAAAGCAGCACTTTAACACTGTGTTCAGTGAAGGTGAGGTGCTGTTGACCTCAACCAGTGATGTCGTCAGGAGGTGGAAGGAATACTTCTCAGACGTTCTCAATCCCACCAGCATGTCTTCCATGGAGAAGCAGAGTTCGGGGACTTAATAATAATAATAATAATAATGAATTCAATTTATAACGCACTTTTCATTAATGAAAATCTCAAAGTGCTACAAAGTGCAACAGAATTAAATGTCAATAAAACAAGTAAAATCAATAACAGTATCAACTAAGATCAAAAGTAGAATCATGAGGAGGTAGAGTATGCTCGGTTGAAAAGAAAGGTCTTCAAGCCGCTCTTAAAAGTCAAAAAGAAAGACTTTGGGGTTGGTCCATCCATAACTGTGGCTGAGGTCGCGGAGGTAGTTAAAAAGTTCTGAGGCGGAAGGGCTCCGGGAGTAGATGAGACTCACCCTGATTTCCTTAAGGCTCTGGATGTTGTGGGGCTGTCTTGGTTGACAGCCTTTGTAACGTTGTGTGGACATTGGGTGCAGTGCCACTGGATTGGCAGACTGGGATGATGGTTCCCCTCTTCAAAAAGGGGAACCAGAGGGTGTGCTCCAATTATTCATTCATTCAACCTTTATTTAGTCAGGTAAATCTTTTGAACCTCATGGGCTCATTTATGAAAGCGACCTGCTAAAACTAAAGAACAATGAACAGCAGTGGTAGAATTTCCTTAAACAATAAACAATAAACAAACAAACAATAAACAATAGAAAACAAAAGAGAGAAAAAACAAAAGAAAGTTTTTTTTTTTTTTAACAAAGTATCAAAAAACTAGCAAAACATTATAAGGTAGACGTATAAAATCAAAGACAGGAACAAATCTGCATTGGTTTTTGCCAGGATTCCAACAGATTCTGAAAACCATTTAGAGAAGTCAAGGTCGAGAGCTTCAGATCTTTTTGTAAGATATTCCATGAAGCAGGAGCGGAGTAGGAGAAGGCCCTTTTTCCAAGTTCAGTCCTCACTGACGGAACACTGCAGGTAATCATGTCCTGAGAGCGCACACTGTAGCTGCACTCACGCAAAGACATGTAGGAGGAGATGTATGAGGGCAGCAGACCAAGAAGTGATTTAAAGATGAAAATGTACCAGTGGAAGAGTCTGCGTGAGGTTAATGATGTCCAGTTAACCAGTGAATACAGGGTGCAGTGGTGGGTACGATAATCACAACCAGTTATGAATCTTAGTGCACCATGATAGACAACATCCAACATCCGCAGGGTGCTTGTAGGAGCATTCATGTAGAGAATGTCACCGTAATCAATGGAGGGAAGGAAAGTCACAGACACAAGGCGTTTCCTAACATTCAGTGATAGACATGATCTGTTTCTGAAAAAGAAACCCAGTTTAACTTTCAGTTTCTTCACTAGGTTTTCCACGTGGAGTTTAAAAGAGAGATGTGAATCGATCAGGATACCCAGATATTTATAGGAATCAACAAACTCAATAGGGACACCATTTGAAGATAAAATCAGAGGAGGATCTGCTGGAACCGCCTTCCTATTTGAAAAAAACATCCCTTTTGTTTTATCAGCATTTAGGACAAGTTTGAGACGGAACAAATCTGACTGGATGATGTCAAAAGCGGATTGCAGTAACTGGAAAGCCTTAGCAACTGTTTTAGCTCGGCAGTAAACAACTGTATCATCAGCATAGAAATGTAAGGATGCATCAGGGATGCAGTGACCTACATTAGCTATGTAGATTGTAAAGAGAGTGGGTCCTAAAACTGAGCCTTGTGGTACACCATTTTTAACTGTTAAATAGCTGGAAGAAGTACCGTTATGTTGAACACATTGCCTCCGATTGGAAAGATAGTTAGAAAACCAACCGATGGTGTGATCAGAGAAACCGATTTCTGAGAGCTTATGACACAGGATGTTATGATCCACAGTGTCAAAAGCTTTAGACAGGTCTAAGAAAAGTGCAGCACAATAATCCTTAGCATCCAATGCTTCAACAACATCATTCAGAACCTTCAGAGAAGCAGTTGTTGTGCTGTGTTTTTTCCTGAAACCAGATTGATGGAGAGGTAAGATGTTAAATGAGTCCAGATAATTTTTGATCTGAGAGTTTATCAGTTTTTCTAGAACCTTGGCTAAGATGCAGAGTTTAGAGATCGGTCGATAATTGTTCAGTGAGGTGGGGTCACCTCCCTTCAGCAAAGGAAGAACAAAGGCTGTTTTCCAAGCATCCGGAATGGTGTTTTGGCTTATGGATAGATTAAAGATGTGGGTCACAGGGACTGTGATGATATGAGCAGCCAGCCTTAAGAAATAAGGTGGAAGTTCATCTGGACCTGCAGATTTTTTTGGATCAAGATCATTTAACAGTTTATTTACCTCACTGACTGAGAACGGAGAAAAAGAGAAGGTGTGATTAACAGATGGTTGACTTGTAGGAAGGATTTGATTTGTAGAAGTTTGATTATTAGATAAAGTGGCTGATTTTCCGTTTGTAACTGTAGGGTTCGTTTGTAATTATAGGGGTATCACTCTCTTTAACCTCCCCTGTAAGGTCTATTCAGGAGTACTGGAGAAGCGAGTCTGATCGTTGGTTGAACCTCAGATCCAGGAAGAACAATGCGGGTTCCGTCCTGGCCGTGGAACACTGGATCAGCTCTTTACCCTCACTAGGATCCTCGAAGGGTCATGGGAGTTTGCCCATCCAGTCTACATGTGTTTTGTGGACTTGGAGAAGGCATTCAACCATGTTCCCCATGGTACATTGTGGGGGGCTGCTCCATGAATATGGAATTGGGGGCTCATTGTTACGGGCTGTTTGATCCCTACACAAGCAGTGCGAGAGTTTGGTTCACATTGTCGGTAGTAAGTCGGACCCCTTCAAGGTGGAAGTTGGACTCAGCCAGGGCTGCCCGCTGTCACCGATTCTGTTCATAACTTTTATGGACCAAATTTCTCAGTGTAACCACGGGGCGGAGGGTTTCCGGTTCGGTGTCCTCAGGATTCTATCTCTACTCTTTGCAGATGATGTGGTCTTGTTAGCATCATTGTGCCGTGATCTTCAGCTCTCACTGGAGCAGTTCGCAGCAGAGTGGGAAGAGGGTGGTAGGAGAATCAGCACATCCAAATCTGAAGCCATGGACCAGACAAGGGTGAATTGATCTCTTCAGGTCAAGGGTGAGGTTCTGACTCAAGTGGAGGAGTTCAAGTATCTCAGGGTTTTGTTCACGAGTGAGGGAAAAATGGAACGCGAGATTGACAGACAGATTGGTGCAGTGTGTGCAGTATCAAAGTCAAAGTCAACTTTATTGTCAGAACTGCAATATGTACAGGACATACACATGATTGAAATTGCGTTTCTCTCAGTCCCTCGGTGCAACAGTAACCATCTAAACACTAAAACACTGAAACATTTAATAAACATAAGCATAAAATAGTAAAAGTGTAACACTGTCCTGAGTTTTTGCATTAGTATCAGTATTGCGGTCTCTGTACCGGTCTGTTGTGGTGAGGAGGGAGCTGAACTGTAAGGCAAAGCTCTCCATTTACTAGTCGGTCTACGTTCCTACCCTCACCTATGGTCACAAGCTCTGGGTAGTGACAGAAAGAATGAGATTGCTGATACTGTTCTGTTCTCCGATATGTGTATATTTAATAAACCCTTGAGGCTACACAGAAGCATGCGTGACACGACTCCGTCTTAACAGGTAACCTTTATTACGGTCCGACCCGCAACACAATACAACACAAAGGTTCCTACCAACAGCCTGATACTACATCCCCCTTTCTGAATAGGATTTGTTGTGAGGGTCTACAAACATAATTGCACTAATACTAATACACCAACAATGCACAAACTCAAATCTCTTTACAGTCACAGTTCAGCCTAAGAACCCAGATGTATATAAATCTCAGAACAGTAATCTCTGTAACATTTAACTTTAACTAAGAGGGAGGGGTGGACTACCCAAATCCTCTAACTGAGTGTGGGGATTATTCTGCCCCATGCAGGAAACTCACTCAGTTCCTATGAACAAATATAATCATCCAGATAAGCTGGAGGTCTCCTATTTCTCAGTGAAACTCGACTCTCAGGTGGTGGAGTCTGATGGCTAGCCTCCTGCTGGTCTTCATCTGGATCAGGTGTGTGTGTGTAATTGTCAATGTTTTCTTCATGTACTGTCTCATGTGGAACAGCAGAAGTTTCAGTTGCTCTAGGAGTGTGTGAAAGGTGGTAGTTATTCCTTCTCAGCAAGCCTCTGGGTGTCTCGACAATGTAGGATCGAGGTGGACCTGCTCCAGACACTACTCTTCCTCTTGTTTGCAGATCTGTCACCCACACCTCCTCACCTGGATGTAGAGTTGACATGTTGTGAGCCCGGTGCCTCCGGTTGTAGTTTTGTCTTTGTTTCTGTCTATAATTGTCCTCTGCAGTCCTCAGTTTTTCCATATCAACATTCTTTGGTGTTAGTTGCGACTGAGTAACAGGAACAGTTGTCCTTATCCTCCTTCCCATGAGAAGCTCAGTCGGACTGAATCCATTTGCCAATGGAGCGGAACGGTAGGCCATGAGAGCGAGATACGGATCCTTCGACTTTTTAAGGAGAGTCTTGATGGTTCTGACAGCTCTCTCAGCCTCGCCGTTGCTCTGAGGAAAATTTGGGCTGGAGGTTTCATGGCTGAAACCCCATTCTTGTGCAAATCTTCTGAAGGAATCTGAAGCAAACTGTGGCCCGTTATCAGATCGGAGACATTCTGGTATGCCATGCCGTGCAAAGATGGACTTACAGTGTTCGATCACTCCTTCAGATGTTGTGGAGGTAAGTTTTGCAACTTCAAAAAATCTGGAGAAATAATCCACAACAATCAAATATTGTTTTTCCTTAAACTGGAAAAGATCAGCTCCCACCATGGCCCATGGTCTTTGTGGGAATTCAGTGGGCAGTAGTGGCTCTTTGTGTTTTGTTCTCTCCCGACAGCATGTGTCGCAGGTCTCCAACAGCTTAATCAGCTCGCTGCTGAGACCCGGCCACCACACTGAATGTTTGGCCCTTTCTCTGCATTTAGTTATTCCCAAGTGACCCTCATGTAGTTTCAAAAGAATGTCCTTTCTGAGAGAAGCTGGAATCACTATTCTGCTACCATAAAGAAGCAGACCATTTTGAACAGTAAGTTCACCTGAGAATGGCAGATAAGGCTGAACACTTTTCTCAGTAGAGTATTTATCTGGCCATCCTTCTACACAGAACTTTTTCAGCTGTTTGAGTATGCTGTCGTCGTCCTGATGTTTTTGGATTTCTCTCAGTCGTGGTTCCGTGGCAGGTAAAGATGCAACGACTGAGTCAACATACAAGTTGACCTCCTCTTCTTGCAGACCTCCTGACTCGCTGGAGATTGGAGCTCTGGACAAAACGTCAGCTGTAGCAATATTTTTGCCAGCCACATGGGAAATACTGTAAGAATATCTCATTAGTCGCATTCGTAGTCGCTGTATGCGAGGAGGAAGATCGTTTAGACCCTTTGACCCCAGCAACGGGACTAACGGTTTATGGTCGGTTTCAATGTGGAAACTCTTCCCGATCAGAAACTCTGCGAACCTCTCACAGAACCACGTTGAAGCAAGAGCCTCTTTCTCAGGCCCTGTACACACGTATGCCTGGTGTTTGAAAAACGAATATTTGCACACAAAAAATTTCTCTGTCCATACATGTTTGGATGTTCGTCTACATGTGCCGTTTATTTCACTACAGAGCGTGTAATGAATATGCTGAACCCATAGGTGGCAGTGTAGTAGCAGTGTAGTGCAGTCACAACCCTTGAACTCAGCCGCGACTTCCTGTTATTTATTTTCCTTTCTTTGGGTGGACAGACTGCAAGGTTGAACTACTAAAATACCGTGTTGGAGTACAAAGTTAATAAAATGCAGGAAAATGTCGACTGGGAATCATGTCAGAGCAGGTATGTTGACTTTTTAGTGCTTTTTTTTCTCCGAGCATGTGACGTCAGCTCCAGCTGGAGAACCGGCAGAACCGGACTTTCAGCTCCAGCTGGAGCTGAAACGTCCGTTCTGAAAGTACACACGCAGACGCGAAAGCGGAGAGTTCTCAAATCTTCACTTTGGCCGGAGTTTTGTTATTATTCGTTTATAGTTACATCAACCGGCGTTCACGTGTGGATGAAAGGCTAAACCGCATGCTAAACTGTTCGGTTTTACTGATAAACGGCTACGTGTGTACAGGGCCTCAATCTGAGCATACCTCTGCTCCGTGTCGCTGAGAGACCGTGATGCATATGCCACCGGCTTCCACTCTGTATCAGTGTTTTTCTGAAGTAAAACTGCACCGAGTCCATACGATGATGCATCCGCTGACACACGTGTCTCTGCATTCGGGTCGTACAATGCTAGTCCTGGTGGTGTTGTCAGATCAGTTTTAATAGCGTCGAAAGCTTGTTGCTGCGGTGAACCCCACGACCACATGTTTGACGTCTTCAGAAGATCTCTCAAGGGTCTGGTTTTTTCTGCTAGGTGGGGAAGGAACTTCCCAAGATGGTTCACCATACCCAGAAAGCGTCTCACCTCACTTATGTTTCTGGGCTCCTCCATGGCTCTGATAGCGCTGACTTTATCCGGGTCTGGACTGACCCCTGATGCATCGATGACTTGTCCCAAGAACTTTATTCTGCGTTTAGAAAACTCACATTTGTCATTTAGTGTTACATTCGCCTCCTGGAGTCGAAACAGTGTCTTCCTCAGTCTTTCATCGTGCTCCTGCTGTGTCGTCCCCCAGATGAGGACATCATCCATCTGACAAAGGACTCCATCCAGGCCCTCCAGAATCCGTGACATGCGTTTCTGGAAGTGCTCGGGTGCTGATGAAATCCCAAAGCAGAGCCGATTGTAGCAATACCGGCCAAAAGGTGTGATGAAGGTGGTGAGCAGTGAAGACTTCCTCGATAGTGGAATCTGCCAGAATCCAGCATTGGCATCCAATTTGGAAAACACTTTTGCTCCTGCCAGCTGTCCGAGCGTGTGCTCTACTGCTGGGAGAGGATGTTTTTCTCTCATGACATATTTATTCAGTTCTGTGAGATCAATGCATATTCTCACCTTGCCCGAGCTCTTGGGGACAACCACCATAGGCGCACACCAGTCTGTTGGCTCCTCCACTTTGGTGATGACTCCTTCCCGTTGCATACGGTTGAGCTCTTCTTTAACTTTAGGCAGCAGTGGCAGGGATATCCGCCTCGGCGTTGAGAGGGAGAAAGGCTGCGCATCTGGTGACAGAACAATGTTATATTCACCCTCCATCAGTCCTAGTCCTGTGAAAAGTTTTGGAAACTCCTGCCTCACAGCTTCAATGGAGTCCAAACTAATTTGGTTTATTCTGGCAACCAGTTTTAATGCCATTGCAGCACGTCCACTCAGCAGTGATGTACACAAGTCCTTCACAACATAAATGTCCTCCTTGGTACTACCACTGTTGTTACTGAGAGTTGCTGTAAACTTGCCTTTCACCTTCAAATCGGTGCCTCCCGGTCCCTGTAGGATTTTCTTTGGTTTATCTAATTTGCCTAATTGATGCTGAGAATACCATGTCTCTGGGACAGCTGTGACATCAGCTCCTGTATCTATTTTAAATACAGTCTTATGTTTGTCCACCAGTATGTCTGTCATCCATGGATTTTCATTAGCTTCTGTAGAAAGTGATCCCAGGAAAGCAACATCCTTGTCTATATTTGTGCTTTCTGTTTCAAATCCAGCATTTACTTCACATATTTTTTTATTTCTGCAGACTTTTGCAAAATGTCCCTTCTTTCCACAATAATTGCAAGCTGCTTCTCTAGCAGGGCATTGCTGCATACTGTGTCCTTTCATGTCACCACATCTTCTGCACTGGACCTTTTTATCCTGTGTTGTTTTTGTGACAAAAGGTTTGAACGCGGCCTTCGGTTGTCTGTAGCGCGCGCTCCCGCTCGCGTGAACGCGGTCCAACTGCGCCCCCACAATGTCCGGCTTGAAGTTAGCATGAAGCATTTCCTGTTGCTTTTTTACTAGCTCGCTCTGACGGGCTCTGTTTAACGCCTTCTCGAGCGTCAGTTCAGCGTCCATTTGTAGCTGTTCTGATAGTCTTTTATCTCTCAAACCCACGACGAATCTGTCACGCACCATCTCATCATGCAAAGTCCCGTATCCACAGTATTCAGCCAAACAGTGCAGCGCGGTGTGAAAGCCGTCGATGGACTCACCCGTCTCCTGTTGGCGCTGGTTGAATTTCGCCCGTTCAAATATAACATTCCTGCGGGCTACGAAGTGAGCGTCCAGCCGTCCTTTAACAGTCTCGTACTCACTCGCTTCTTCTGGAGTTAGATGCAGGGAAACCAGTATATCTTCTGCCTCGTCCCCCATGGTGTAGATAAGCGTGTTTACTTGGTTTTCATCCGCTTGTGTCTCCAAACCAGACGCGATACGAAACCTCTCGAAACGCTTTATCCACTTCGTCCAGTCTTCAGCTCTGAACGTGAACTTTTCTGGCGGGGCGACTTGAAACTGGTTCATGATGACGTCGTTTTTAATTATTCTCTCTCTTCACTTAGTATTTTATACTTTTACACTTCTGACACCATGTTCTGTTCTCCGATATGTATATATTTAATAAACCCTTGAGGCTACACAGAAGCATGCGTGACACGACTCTGTCTTAACAGGTAACCTTTATTACGGTCCGACCCGCAACACAATACAACACAAAGGTTCCTACCAACAACCTGATACTACAGATACATGCAGTTGAAATTAGTTTCCTCCGTAGGGTAGATGGACTCTCCCTTAGAGATAGGGTGAAAAGTTCAGTTTTCCAGGAGAGACTCAGAGTAGAACCACTATTCCTCCACATTGAGAGGAACCAGTTGAGTTGGTTTGGGCATCTGGTAAGGATGCTCCCTGGGCGCCTCTCTAGGGAGGTGCTTTGGGCATGTCTGGCTGGGAGGAGACCACAGGGAAGACCCAGGACATGCTGGAGAGGCTACGTCTCTCACTTGGCCTGGGCATGCCTTGGGGTCCCACAAGAAGAGCTATAAGAGGTGGCTGTGGAAAGAGATGTCTGGGCCTCCCTGCTCAAGCTGCTGTTCCAGCGACCCGACTTCAGAATAAGCGCAAGATAATGGATGGATGGAATTGGCAATAAATAATGATGTAAATATGCTAAAGAATGCACGTCACACAATATTTGTAAATACTGAGGATGTCATGTATCCTTTTTACCATGATAAAACGCTCATATGAAGGCTCCCCAGGCTGTGGGGGGTTGACCACCAGGTCCATTAGAGCCTGTCCTGGAACAGGAGGACATATACGGACTGATAACAGCTTCAGCAACTGTGCCTTCACGTCATTGTCCATGTTTATTATCTCCATGTAGCCTCCACGGAAGCCACACCTGAGAGGAGAGAAGGTTTGCATTTGGCCGAGACATAAACAGAAATACAACACAAGATATTGAAGTAATCATAAACCTGATTTTCATTCAGTGTGAAAAACTTACTCTCCCATGTAACACTTAGAGGTGGAGTGGAATGATGCCAGTTCAACATGTTCTGAGTATTCTGGTCCCATCTCAAACAGAACCTTCTTAAATGAGTGAAAATGGCAACCTTCAGCATATATATTATCCTGGTACACCTGTGAGTGTGGGGCAGAAGGTCAGAAAACAGAGGTTGGGGTGGGGCACTGATGCAGGTAGAGGTTTGATTTTCAAGAGCAGCACCCAGAATAGGAATTTGAGCAGGACTCATAGATGCCAACAGAGACAGTACCTCATCAGCCATGAGGAAGAGACGCTCTTCAGCAGCAAATCGAATCACATCCTCTATGCACTCTCTGCACTGAACTTGGCCTGAGAATCAAAAGGTCTGTTACACAGCTGCAGCTGATGAGAGCTGCTGTTCTGCTGCTGTCTAGTGGCAGAAATCTTCTAGTGCAAAAATGATTTATCCTCTTTAAAAGTTGTTTCCATCTTTGTGCAAGTGATTTTAATATAAAGGTTACTATAATTCCAGAAACAACATCAAAAAGAGGGAAAATAGATGTGTTTTTGTTCTGTAAAATCATGTGATATTTTTAATTATTCAGATTGTTTTGTTTTTAAATAAAGCAAAAACAATGGCTCCAGTTCATGATTAGAAATAGCAGGCTGGGGTCCACTGTCCAGGAAAATGAGAAATGTGGTAAAGAAGTGAAAAAGAGAGTCCAGGCAGGATGGAGTGGATGGAGAAAAGTTTCAGGAGTGATTTGTGACAAAAAGGTGTCAGCAAAGGTCAAAGGAAAAGTTTACAAGACAGTGGTGAGACCAGCTATGTTGTATGGTCTGGAGACAGTGGCATTGACAAAAAGACAGGAGAAAGAACTGGAAGTGGCAGAAATGAAGATGTTGAGGTTCTCCTTAGGAGTGACAAGGATGGATAAGATCAGGAATGAGATCATCAGAGGTACAGCACATGTTGAACAACTGGGATATAATCCCTCCAATTGAGAAAGCTTATCGGATGATGAGCGAAACGTCTTGTTTGTTACAAATAAAGTCCAGTTGTTCTGTATTGAATGCCTTTTTTTGATTTTATCATGTCCTGGACGACTGAGAATCTACACCAGCAAACTGGGATATAAAGTTAGAGAGGCCAGACTGAGATGGTTTGGACATGTCCAGAGGAGGGACAGTGGGTATATTGGTAGAAGGATGTTAGAAATGCAACTGCCAGGAAAAAGACAAAGAGGGAGTCCAAAGAGGATATATGCAGAGATATGGATGCAGTTAGAGGACATGAAGGTAGTTGGAGTGAGGACAGAGGATGCAGAGGACAGAGTGAGGTGGAGGAGGATGACTCACTGTGGTGACCCCTGAAGAGGGAAAAGCCGAAAGAAGAAGAAGAAGATGCAGATTGTTATTTACAACCTAATATAGCAGTGGACCTTGCTGGTACATTTGAACAAATAGCAGTGACTTACCTGTAGGGTTTCCGGGGTTGATGATGCACAGAGCTCGGGGGTTGCAGTAGAGTCTGGCCTCATCCAAAGCCCGCTGCAGCTCAGTGATGTCCAAACTCCAGCACTTCTCCTCATTAAGGAAATAATTGATTTGTACAGCACCCAGTTCAGCCAGTGCAGCTGAATACAGGGGATACTGAGGTATCGAGATCATGACGCCTGTACGCATCGTACCTTTGCCGCACACCAACAGCTTCAGCACGGTCTGAGTGCAGCACATAGAAGAAATAAAAGACATAATGACCAGTTAACAGCTGAACATAAATTGAATCATGGACAAACTAAACTCTTAAAATGTTACACGTCGCCAGTTACAGTAGAATGCAAACGTCTGGGATAATTTGTAAACTGAAGGTTGTGTTTGATCCTACTTTTAATTTTAGAGAGGTCTTCCAGGGGTCATTTTGACCCAAGGGCAGCAGGGGGGTTGAGCAATAATCATCCAGGTCTTTTGGTTTTCTTTTGGACACTGGATTCATTATTATTATTGGGGACTGCCTAATTCTACCATACTGTACCATATATATGAAATATATTTCAATCAGTATTACATTACACCCATTATGTTCCATTATTTGTATTCACTTAATTCTGCCTTATAATGTGAAATGTGACACAAGGCAGAACGTTTTTCTCTCGGGCTTTGTTTTCACTAGGGAAGAGTTACACGCCTGCAAAATTCAACAGACCCAACATTTGATGTTTACATTGAAGCTGATAGTTTATTGGCAGAAAGGAGGGTCACGTGGTAGTGTAGGTGGTCCCAGGGCGGTCCCGAAGCAGTCCCAGGCGGTTCCAGGTTCCAGGAGGCGGTGACGACATCCGGAGGTTTATAACCGTGGCCCTGCCTTTGAAGGTGTGTGTGTGGACTGTGCTCGGAGTGAGGTCTGTTATTTGCTGTAAGGTTTATTCTTATTATGTACAATAAACCTGCATAAACTTGCACATTCGTTTCAGAGCATCCTTCAACTTTTGAACCTGTTGTGAAATAAAAATATATTTGTCTTCGTGTTTTACATTTATTTTGAAGGGGTTTTTCATACGGTGTTCAAATGATCAGTTTCTTTTGTAGAGTGATAAAGATTTACTAAAGGACACAGGCAGATCTGTTCTGGTGAGGCTTGGGGATGATAATATAGCTGGTGCCTCTTTGTCCTGTCAGTTTTACGACTTTGAAGATATATAGTTGTGAGGAAATCTACTGAAGGCCTCCTTACCCTGCATGTTTGTTCAGTTAGAAAGTAACAAGAACAGCTCTAAATATGTGTGTAGGGTATGATCTTTAATGTAATTTAAGGTCCAGTTACACTAATTGGTCATTTAGGGGTCTACTAGAGTGTGCGTGTTTATAAGTACTCAGCAATAAATGTACATTTATTTTAGTCATCGATGTGTCGGTGCCCCTCCCCCTGGGGCCTGGGGAGATCCGAGCAAGCTGAGGGAAGGCAGTGGTATTTCCTGTGTCTTCTGGCAGTAAAAGGGGGGACAACAGTCTCTGAAACAAAACCCCCACAGAAGAGTCAGTTTAAAGCAGGCAACCCCCACAGAAGGGTATAAAAGTTTCCATCCTCCAACAGACAAGGCAGAAGCAAGCCCACGGATCAGGTTGTATTCTCTCTCTCCCTCTCCCTCTCCCTCTCCCTCTCTCTCCCTCTCTCTCTCTCTCTCTCTCCCTCTCCCTCTCTCTCTCTCTCTCTCTCTCTCTCTCTCTCTCTCTCTCTCTCTCACTGTCCACGTCTTTTAAACAAATGTAATGGCTGTTAGAAATAGAACAAATGTATTCTGTGACTTTTTTAAACTTATGATTAATTAAATTGTTTTTTGGAACTTTAAATTATGTACGTTTGTCGTATTTTAAGTGTATTCAGCGTATCTCCTTTTCTGATCCAAAGTGTAATCAAACAACGAACTTGGGACGAATGAGAGTTTCAAAGCCAACAAATTGCAACAATTTGGTGATCCCGACGCTGAGAAGTTTGCAGTTTCGCCTGAAACGGGAGCCATTTGGGGGCTTCCCCCACGAGTGGCGGAGCACGCATGCAGCCAACTGGCGCCTTCATTCAGGTGAGCAGATCTCCGTTTGTCACTAAATGTCTGCTATTGAAAACACTAAATTTACCTTGGCTGTATACTGTTCTGTCTACGGGTGGGCTAGATTACACCGTAGTGTAGCTACGGTCGTTTGTGTTAGCACTTAACAGTAAAATAACGTGAACTACTGTTAGTATTTCATTTGAATGTGCATTTTTTTTGCGGTTTTCGTACATGTAAGTAAAGTGAAAAGCACATAGAAGTCCACACACACACAGGGTTAGTGTATGAGTGCCTAAGTTTGCTTTTTCCCCCTCTATGAGCTCCGGCTAGGAGACACTTTCTTTTTCTTTTGGGCTCCGGGGGGCTGTGGGGCCGAGGCCGGTCGTGTACTCCGGGACTCTGTTCGCCGTAGAGTTCACAAAGGCTTTCATCCGGCACACGGCTTCGCCGTAAAAGAGTGGTCTGGCCGCTCCGGGTTCACAAGTTGCCGTGCATGTGATTAAGTTCACAACCGGGACCTGTGATCGCTGTTAGAGTCACATTTTCCCTCCCCTTCCCAGTTAAAGTCGATTACCGTATTTTCCACTGTATAGGTCGCACCCATTTTTTTAAAGATACCTTTATTATCTTTTTATTATTTTTTTGGCTTTCTTTTCTCTTCTTTGAGGCATGCGACCTGTACACCGGAAGGTGCTGTATACACGCAAACAAAGGCAACAGGGACAGATTTTTTATTTTTATTTTTATTCTCATTTATTGCATTTGTGAGTGTAAAAGCCAGGGAGACAGGAACCTGGTCTGGGGATGTGCCCGAAGCAGTTTCGCAGATGCAAGCTACTGGCTCGAACTCAGATTTATGGCTTCTAACAAGATAACACTTTCATGTTAGGGCCTGACACGAAGGGAAAGAGGTACCGGGAAGGAGACATCTCCTCCCCTGCTCCCTCACCCCCCTCCCTTACGCGCCTGTGAACCTGCCTTGACAGGCACAGATGCCTCTTTCATCCATAAATCTCACTGAGTTGTCTCCTGGTTCTGGTTCTGGACCTGCTACAGGGTCCGGCTCAGGGTTTCGGCTGATAACGGGGAGTTTTACAACTTAATCAGCTCAGGATGGGACTGTAAAAGTTACTGTTTATTAGTGTAGTTAGTTCAGTGCTGCTGTTGAGGACACTCCAGAGTAAAGGACTTAGTTAGTTTGTCAGATTTTTATTTTTTGTTGCTGTGATTTTTGTTTTAAACACGCTGACCTCTCCAGATACACAATACTTCTGTTGCATGACAGTTATGCCTCTTTTCCACCGCTCGGCTCGGCTCGGGTTGGATCGGCTCAGGTCGGCTCAGTTCGGGTCGGGTCACATCTATGTTCTGTTTCCACAGCTTTTTTGTACCCCTTCTGTGGGCGGGGTCCAGAATCCTACTCGTCTTACCACATGGTGGCAGTAGTGTTCCTCAAGCTATTTACTACAGTACTAGCCACCACTAGAAGAAGAACACAATAAAGACTTTGTATCACATATTATCAATTCTATCAAAAACCACATAGCTGATATTTTTCAAAAAAATCTAGTGTGATCACAACATGTTCATATACGAAATGTATCCTGTTGGAGTTATTTGAAATAAAATTCGAATTTTTATAATTTATTTTCGTTGTGCAAACACAGGTTTTGGAAAAAGTCAAAGCGAAACTACTTTAAATGCAGCATATTTGACCACTACGTGACAATATTAAAGCGTGGTTAAGCTCAGGAGCCCTCGTACTATTAAAGTCAGCTATGAAATATATTTTATATCTGTTCATTGAGCTACATTTAAAGACATAAAGCCGCCCGCGCGCCGCGTGTTGCTCGTGGCGAAACTACTTTTTAAAATCGTGCAGTTTTGAGCAGTACGTGATTTTATTAAGGACACGTTCAGCTGAAGACCCATCTTTGCTATAAATTTAAAAAATAATAATTGTTTTTACCGTGTTTATCATGTAAAAGTCCTGCAGTGATCGCGTCCCTCGCTTCCGTGAAAACAGCTCTCGTCTCCTCCTTCCTACTTCCGGAGCGGGTGAGCTCGCTTCAGTACCCCTCTGAAACCGGCCCGAAAATCTCAGGAAATCTCGCGCGGCTCCGCTCGGAATATCCGGTGGGAAAGGATGAAAGGGGGTCTCTGCGACGCACATATGACGTAACATCCGACCCGAGCCGACCGGTGGAAAAGGGGCATTAGTGTTTGTTCAACTTGCATGTGGGGGTGGTTATCTGCTTATTTCCTCTTGGACAGATTACTGGACGGGGGACCATCCCACATCTGTTCTGGGCACTACAGATTACTTAGACTCTCGGGAGACGTCCTGCACTTTATTTATGAAGTTACGCAAGGGGTTTTGTGCCTATATTTTTGTTTTTGTTGATTTCCTTCTGTGGCAGTTTGTTGGACAATACAGTATAATCATTGTCCTCACAATGCAGTACTGTATTTTTTACTGATATGTGCTTTTCACTCTCAGTGTTAAAGGCACATTTCAGATTTTTATAGGTGAGGTTCATTTGAACGTGTTGGCAAATACTATCTTACCTGCTGCAGGTAGCTTTTTGCATTGCCTAAAGGATTACATGCAGGGTTAATTTGACACGGCGTCACCGCTGTATTTCATTTCCTCATTGCAATTAAGTTTCCAGTTCTCATCAATTCAGCCTGGTGGGGTGCAGGTCATGTTTAATGACATATGAACAAGGCCTGTGTAATAGTGGTTTGGAGTACTTTGGTGGTTTATTTTTATTTTATTTATTTGTTTTTTTTATGTCTATTTCTTTTCTTCTTCATATGCTTTGATGCTTTGGAGGACTGGCACTTGACCTACCTGACGGAGTCCTTCTCGTAGCTGACAGATGTGCTGGGGACTGACTTTATTTAGGTGTTTTCTGAGGATTTCAGCTTGGCATCTAATCAGTGAATGCTGCAGGTGTTCCATGACGACTTTTGGTTAGCAGTTAACTACTAATTCTACTTGGTAGTGGATTTCACATATACACGGATATGCAGCTCTCAGTTTACAATTTTGTTCCTCACCCTACAACATTTGCATTGCACAGTACACACGTGCATTGTACATACCTAGGTACACTATACCATAGCATTGAGAAGATTGTATCTTGACTCTGGGTTTAGATCGCCATTCTAGGACAGATCACATGTTATGTTGTCATTGAAACGAGGTTTGCTAACCGCCGTGACTCTGCTGAAAACTCCTGACGGCGCTTGCACTGAATGAACTGAACTGCCGAAATGCCTTGTGGACTAACACACGATCATGCTCAACTGAGCTGCAAGCTGTCATGACTCATACCTGAACTGTTACATGGAGTTTTACATTTTTGCACCAGTTTCAACTCAGGTCTATGAACTATGGTCTGCACCCACTGCTGAACTCTTGACATCTCCAGGATGGGGGCTGGAGAACGTCATGACAAGTGATAGTCAAGCTGGGAAACGTCACTACCAAACATAGCAGCCTGGCTGACGTGTCAGCTGACCATGTGATCTTCAGGTAGTGATTCAATAACTTCAGTTTAATGATCGGTAATATCTTTGCTATGGTAAAATCTCACACACACATGTACACGTTTTCCATTATGACACACAGAACTGATCTCACTGACACGTGACCTGCACAGCCACACTTCTCATGGATTGTTGGATTACAATACACATTTTTGTTTTATCCTTCATGTACTCGCGTTAGAGCAGTACAGTTTGGTTCTATTTTCTCCATCATGTTCGGTATGGGCACCTGTTGCATTTATTTTTGGGTATGTGCATGTTTTTTTTTTTTCTCACCTTTTTGTACAGGCCTTGCAGTTGAGCACACATCTTTCCAGGACTGGACTGACAGCTTCAGGTGTTTGTGGATGCTTCTTTTACTGTCATGTATAC
The DNA here is from genome assembly GCA_038048925.1 of Garcialebias charrua. Taxonomy (NCBI): domain Eukaryota; kingdom Metazoa; phylum Chordata; class Actinopteri; order Cyprinodontiformes; family Rivulidae; genus Garcialebias; species Garcialebias charrua. Next base: position 1,581 of record JBBPBX010007109.1, on the reverse strand, counting down.
AGTACTATGACTGCTTGTGGTTGTGACAGGCATTGGTAGAGAGTTGGCTGACATGATGCAGAGAAGGAAGGTAAATGTTTTCTTTGTCCTAAAGGCCGAGTGGAAGGGCAGCAAGGCTCACAGTTTTGGAGCAGGATTCAAACTCTCTTACCATGGTGTGGATAGCGGGAGAGATGGAGTAGAGGTTGTGTTGAAGGAGGAGTTGGCATAGGATGTAGTGGTGGTGAAAAATGTGTCGGATGGGGTGATGTGTCTTATGGTAGAAGTAGTAAGTCTGATGCTAAATAGTTGGGTTCGGATGTTTTGAGTTTTTATTTTTTCTTTCTGGTAGTATTTCCACCTGCAGTACAGATGACGTTCGTGTTATGAGCATTCCATTATTTTCTTTGTAACAGGATGTTTTTTGATTGCCTCTTGTTTCAAAAGGGGATGAGAAATAAGGAACATATAGTTAAAAACACCATTTCTGTTAGGATCCAGCGTGGTGTGGGAGGAGGTGAGTCCATTAGTGCAGACGGACACTCAGAGACACGAGTAAAAAGTCAAAAAAGCTTTAATAACAAAAACTCAGAGCTCAACTGTGGCTGTAATACAAAAAGTCCAACATGACGAAGTACTCACAAAAACCAAGGAGCTGACACGACACACCAGGCAGGAAGACGAGATGACCCGACAAAGACATGCACACAAATGCAAACTTATATACACAGACTAATTACCTAAATCATACACACCTGAGACAACACACCTGAGACAGACAACATGCAAGACAAGACCACCAGAGGGAGCCACATTCTTACAATTTCAAATAACTAATTAGATCAACGTTTTAACTCTTCATACAGTGATGAGAGCTGGAAACAATTATACATTTTATAAAGTTATAAAAGATCATTTTAATAAGTGCCTAAAAACAGGTTGTTGGATAATAGTTGATCAACCAGATTCTGTTAAACCCACCTCTTGATCTGAACGTTTGGGGTAATTTATATAGATTTAGTGCTGACTTTTTCTTATTTTTTCATTTACAGGTCAAATCTGGACTTCTGACGATCGTGAAGGAACACGCAAAATAAAATTGTGAATAATTTATATTTGAAAAGGGGAAATGCACTTTACAATCACATGATTCCACAGCTGTGATGGACAAGCAGAGAAACCTTACCATAACTGGGTTTACATTCCTCCCCTTTTCAGCAGATTAATTAATGTTGAATGAATGCTTAATGTTGCAGTGTAAACAATGAAGGGAAGATCTATTTCCCTGCACCATATTTTTTATCCTACAGGTTAACAGGTGGAACATGCAGCAGAGCAGAACTAATCAGATTAACTAACAAACTAACCAACTAATCACTAATCTATGCCAAGGTTTTCTCACTATTTGTTGAAACCTCTCAATTGTTGTTTACACCGTATGTTGAAATTACATATGGTTATTCTTACACCTGCGAAGAATGACTGTGAGTTTGATCCAGGAGGTCCAGAAAGGATTGAAGGTTGTTGAGATGAATGAGTCAGACAGAATGTGAATGTTTCAGACAGATTAATGTGACTATATATATATATATATATATATAT
>JBBPBX010007108.1:42240-55157 GCA_038048925.1 Garcialebias charrua | reverse complement strand
TGTATATATATATATATATATATACACACACACAAAAACAAGGGGGGTAGTACTGAAATATAAAATGAACTGAAAATAATGTTTTGGTGGTATTACAAACTGTTAAACAGTCTGATACGTTTACTCAATGTTTAATCTCGATGCTGATCAAAACATCTATAGTTCATCCATCCATCCATCCATTCATCCATCCATCCATCCATCCATTATCTTTACCTGCTTCTTACTTTTCAAGTTAAGGGGTCACTGGTGCCCATGTCCAGCAATCACTGTGCGAGAGGCAGGGGACACCCTAGACTTGTCTCCAGTCCATCACAGAGACACATAGAGACAAACAACCATTAACTCTCTCACTCACACCTAGGGACAATTTAGAGTTACCAATCAGTCTAACATGCATGTTTTTGGTCTGTGGGAGGAAACCGGAGTACCTGGAGAAAACCCACACATACATAGAGAGAACATGCAAACTCCACCCAGAAAGGCCTCCAGCCGGGATTTGAACTGGAAACCTTCTTGCTGAGAGGCGGCCACTCTACTAACTGCGCCACCGTGTCACCCTCTATAGTCACTCATATTTTTTTTTCCCTGAAGGAATCCTCCCAATAAAGTTACCGGTATATCTAATCTAATCTAATATATCACAGTAAACCAGCAATCTTGAAGAAAGAAAAACTAGAGCTGACTGGCCATGTGTGAGCTTTTCTCCAAAGTGTTTTAAATTTCTCATCCAAGATTTCCAAAAAATTCTGTTTTCGGCTGTTAGTTTGCCCTGAATAGTTTAAACACACGGTTCTGATTTACTACAGCCATCCATGTGCATGTGCATGTACATACATGTACATGTACATACAGTACATCCATGTAGTTAAAGTGTCTCTTCAAAGGCCTTCAAGCTCTCTGAAGGAGACGCCTCATCTCCATGTTATTCTGTTTCCATTCCAAGGCTCAGATGATCTTATATTTCCTTCAAAAGCTGATTTCAGCTTTAAAATAAACCTGGTTCACACTCTTTCCCTCTCTGCTCCCTCTTTTTGTGAAAGACAACTTTACTCTCAATCAGAGCGCTTTCTGTTTTTGACCCCAGCGGCACAAGAAGAAAAGAGAAAATGAAAAGAAAAGAAAAACGATGTGCCTCATTAACTGAGGCATCACGCTGGCTTTTTCAACTTATTGTCTCTCGCACCTTATCCACCCCTTCATCTTCAACTCGGAATAAATTAGAACGATAACAATCGCGCGCGTGCCATTAGTCACAAATGAAGTGGTTAATGCAGAAAAGAAGGAAGATAAGGCGGAGATCTGATGACCATTCATAAATGGGAAGGCAGGCTGTGGTAGAATGGCAGATACCACGCAAATTGGGTGTCGACATCGCGTGGCTGTGTTATTACTAAAATTACCCCCCACCCCAAACACACACACACACTTTCTGATCAAAGCTTCCCAGGGAAACTGTGGAGAAGAGGACACTATTGTGTGGCACTCACAAACATCATCCCTTTGAACAAATACTTCACAAGGCACTGATGCTATACGTTTACTTCGGAAAGCTATTTGCTTTTAATTTACACGTTCCATAATGTCCTTTTTAAAAAGAAATTCTCTATTGACACTCAATTTTACCGTCTCCCTTGACATTTGGGGCATTACGAGCTAAATGACAGCTCTGAACAAACACGGACTGGAAGGGGATGGGCTGTTGATAAGTGAATATGATGTTTGTTCAAGTTGAGGCTACGGCAGGTGAAGCTTGGCTTGTATTCTGTGTTTAGTCGTGGCCTTACAGCCTAATACTTCTAATTTTTTGATAGTTTGTGTAATTTGTGCCAAATTGAAGAGACTCTTTCAGCACAGCTTGGAAAGGAAAATGAGAAAGATAACCTAATTTACTGTAGAGGACAATTATCATGGAAAAAAGCAAGGCGAGCGACACATCGTAAGCCGAGGTAGCATGGCTCCTCTCTGAAGAAGACAAACTGGTAGATTGGAGGTCTCTTGAATCCAGGCTGTCGCTGGGGGTAGGGGAGCTCTTGTAATTTGCAGAGCTGAATGCATGGAGCGGGCATAAGGGAATAAGTTGGAAGGGGAAGAAGACAGAGAACAAACCTGGCAGGCACGTTGAGGCCATGCCAGTCCTGCCTGCGCCACGCGGTGTGGCAGGGGAGCAGTGCCAGGAAATGTGGCAAGAGGAGGAAAGATCAAACAACAAGGGCTGCAGATCTCCACCAATCTGCTCTGTATTAATGTCAGAGCCAAGGAGCAGCAGAACCAGACGTGATCCGCAATGTGTGACAGCAATGTATGTGTGTGCACGCTCGTGTGTCTCCAGGACCAGTCGCAGCAAACTGGACCCAGTTCATAATGGCCTGGTTGAAGCAGACAACTCAAAACGGAACAATGATTTGTCCAACTTGTCCTCAGCAGATCCTCGTGCTCAGTTAGCATTTTAACTTCTTTTTTTGTTGCATTTCTGACACACGCTGGCAGCGAACGAAGCTTTCGTACACAAGTATTTTGGACGTGCCTCTCCGTGAGACAAATGATGGAGTGCTGGGAACCTGGTGCCTGCGTGGGCACGCCTCTCAGCTGCAGTGGGCTGCAAAACAGGGCCCGCATCCCGCTCCAAAAACTTGTTCTGTACAGCCGCAATAAAGCAAGCAGACGGCAAATGAGCTCCGCACTGCCGTCGCTCCCTCCCAGACAGATGGCAAAATTAGACAATATGCTTTCCAAAATTACACTGAAATCACACGTCTGTCTGACTGTCTGTCCTTTTCTTGCACCTATCCGACAGTCCCACATGGCGTGGCATGGCACCCGTCCGTCTCTGCTTGGGTGTGGCGCCTGGGCAAGGGCGAGGCGGGTGTTGTTTGGGACGGTGGCGAAGCCGGAGCCAGCCTTGTTGCTGCTGATTGATATCAGAGCGCCACAACGGGATGTAGGGCCAGCAGGAGCATCGGCGAACTAGATGGAGGGGGTGTTAAATGGGTAGATGGGAGGGAGCAGCAGGGGAACGAGCCTGTTCTATGACAATGCATGATGAACAGCCTGCTATTTGGAGTGCATCTGCAGGAGCCTGTTCGTAGCGCCGAGTCCTCCGAGGGATGTGGGAGGAGAGCAAATGTTTGAGGAGCAGACTCTGCAACTGCAGAATCTCCCAGTGCCGCGTGCGTTTTGGGAGTGACACCAAGCTTCTTATGACAATATTAGCCTCCACGCCTTTCTTGTCTTATCAAAAAGATTCCTGAACTGGCAGCGTCTTTGTCTTATATGGGCGTCTGTGACGCTTAGAAACATCCGTTTTTTTTATCTTTAGTAAAAGCTACAATATTTCTCTACTAAACACAGTCTGAGATAAAAAATAAAAATCTGCTCAACTATTTCTAATTTAACAAATAGCCTCTTACATTAAAAGTAAAAACACTTACTGTAAAGTGGCCGGATATGGACAGTCTAGTAATATAAAACACATGGAAGGCATTTTCAACAGTAAATCTCATGGAGGAAAATAAAATCCTTCTGACATACATTCTGAACATTTGATCCCAATTAACACTGGATCATCACCAAAAGCTCAGCTGCACCAATTAAAGTATCAGTTCGAAAGTGTGTGTGTGGGGGGAAATCCTCTCATTTACTAAATAAACATAAAAAATAACCATTGCTGGGATGAAAGTGGAGCTGCAGTTGGCAGGATTGTCTGATTCTGGACTGAGTGGTGAAGACAGTCGCCAGGCGAAGTGAGGAAATGTTCAAAAGTTTCCCACTGACTGAGAGTTGGACTTTCTGAAGAGCCTAATGGTACATATTCAGTAGAATGATCACAGCAGCTCACTGCTCACTGCCGCCTTTCATTGACTTCCTGCTCCGTTGCTTGGGAGAAACCTCAGTCCCCCTTGGTGACGGTTCTGTTTCAGACTTTGCCCCGGCTCAAGCAATTACGCCAAGCTCCATGTTTTCATATAGATGAGGGAGGGGTTGGATGAGGGGAGGGGGCAGTCGTTTTGGCACTGCATTCTTCAGTTCCGGTCATGCTCTGTACCGACGCAAATTAAAACCTCCCCAGTAGCCTATGTAAATATGCTGCCTACTGCGCTGCGCTTTAATGAGCCATGATATGAAAGACGTCTAAAACCAATGGAAAATAACTGGCCACTTAAAGGTGGGCTGCGTCTGACAGGTGACAGGTGGAGCCACGTTTCAGACTATGTGGTGTGTGCGTGTCGCGGCACACCAGCCGTAGCATTCAGAAATAATCTGGAGCTGTGAGCTGCAAGCCAGGGGAGAGTAACCAGTTTTTTAGCCCGGGGGCATTTCAGAGCACTCTGGGTGGCTGTGGTGGGGAAGGAGCGGAGGGTGGGGGAGCAGGTGGAGGCTGTGAATGTAGGGTGCCGAGAGTGTGCTCATTTTAAGGAGGTTGGATGTTGTTAGGTGAGAAGTGAAGAGGGACCATTAGTAGCTGTGTTTCCATCCATTTTCATTTCGATTTTTGAGCTAATTTTTGAAATCTCGCAAATATGTAAATACAAATTAATGCGAAGCAGAAGTGTTTCCATCTGCTGGCTTGAAGCGCATCTACCAAGCCACGCACAGCGTCATTACGTCAGACGTCAGCGTCATTACGTCAGACGTCAGCACTGCGCATGTCTACAGTAAACAGGAAGTAGCAGTTGAAAACAGAACCTGGCCACACATCTCGTCAAAAAGGAGAGAATATTTCAGGTACGTGTTGCTATCGGTCGAGTTGTATTTATTCTGTCATACAAACTAGTTTTAGCGATGTTACATGTTGTCCGGAGCGGAAACAGCTGATCAGTCACGTGACGTGAATGTTCGCTTCGGCAGCACGAGTCGGCAAATGTGTTTCCATCTGTCGCTGTGCGCATCTGCTCATTTTCGAACATCCCAAAAACCACCTCAAGCGAGCGTATAAACTTTTTGGCGAACTTGAGAAAGTAAATACGGATTTTGCCGTTTCCATTAAGCTTTTCTGCTGCGATACTTCAAAATGCGCACCTAGAAACCTTGATGGAAACACGGCTACTGTGTCTCTTGCCTAGAGACACAGCTCATTGTCACCAACTTAAAAAAAATGTACATAATTTCCTCAGTGCAGACACACACACACACACACACACATTCATATATACACACACACACAGCCCCAAATCCTCTAATAACCTGTCTTAAAAAAAAAAAAAAACTTACAAGGATTACCTATCTACAAATCTGCTTTGTATGCAGAATGTGACGGCAGAATGGAAATGAGCAACTGTTCAAGATGGTGCTCACCAAAAAAAAAATGAAAGGGAGCCACATCTGCACAAACCGATTAATCCAAAACATTCAGAGGAATCTCAAGTCATTTACAATATCACAGAATCCATAATCAAGATTTGCTGGCAGAGCCCGAGTCTGCAGCGGCACAGAGTCAATGCCCAGTTCAATGAGGGCTGATGGAATGTATAATTTCATGACAGATGCATGCATTCACCGGGGAGCGCCGGGACATTTTTACATTCAAAGGCAAAAAAAAAAGAGCACAACTTACCCCAGAAAAGAAACTGCCCCATTATTAACAGGTGACGGGAGGATGGAGCGAACGAAAAGTGGAAAATATTTGTTCACTGCCAGCAGAGCATTTATGAAAATGCAAATGTTAATATTAAACACAATTATGAGCAATACTTAGAAGTGCAACATATTTATTTAGAAACATGGATCTGAATACGCATCTCTAATTGGTCAAATCCCCATGTATGCACAGCACTAATTAGGACCCTGTTTATCATAAAGATTATAGGCTTATTTATTCTAACAGGTGATGCACTGAGAAGACACACCAGAGACAAACCACTGGGGTCTCTGGCTCAGATTGAGAGGACACTAATTTAATGTGGAAACTTCAGCTTAATGCATTTTAAATAAGAAAATGAGGGGAACAGATATGCAGATGTTTTTTTTTTTAAATCTCTGACATGGATTGTTGATTTGAGCCAAGCCATGTTAAATCCACTCTTTAATGCCACGCAGCAAGCTATAAATGCAGGAGCTGGCTGATAGGCTGCGGTTGTGGGGCATTCTGACAGGCTAACTTGTAAGGAAGGAGGAAACAGAGGAACAGGACAGTGGGGTGCCTTATGAATTTAGACTAAGTTGAGATTCAACATTTGGACAAAGGACATCCTCGTCTGTGAACTGTCAAAAAATGCAAACTAAACCCAAATATCGAAGAGACGTTTTGTTGCTGCCTCTTTGTAATCTGTCACAGGTTTGTGCATGGAGGCCTCTCTGACAACATGTGGCAGCACTGGTCCAAGTTAATGAAAAAAGAACGCAGCATTAAAGCTGCAGATCACGATCACAGACGGGCGACGATCATCACTCTGCAGCCCGTTCAGGAGGTGAGGCACAAGATAGAAAATATTTTTAAATGATTATTGTTTTCTTGTTGATTTTCCTGTTTTTCTAATTGTTTGGATCAGAAACCTGATGTAACATAACCCTAACCCAGTGTGTGTAGCCTGTATGCAAACTGGCAAAGAGAGCAGCTTATAGTGATGCATTCAGCAGCTAGACACAAATGATGCAGGTGCTTTGTTAAAAAGTGTTGGACTAGCCTGAATCAGACGACATGCAAATTAATGACAAAGTTAAAAACTAATTGTAAGCAGCTAAAAAAACAACAACAAAAAAAAGACCATATCTTTAAAAAAAAAGCTTAATGTTAAAATAGGTTTAAAAGTTGATACACTGTGATGGTCGTCTTCATCCGTTATCTTTACCCGCTTCTTCTTTATCGGGTGTGAGAGGCAGGGACACCTGGACATGTCTCCAGTCCATCACAGGGACACATGGAGACAAACGAGACAAACAACCATTCACTCGCTCACTCACACCTAGAGACAGTTTAGAGTTACCAATCAGTCTAACATGCATGTTTTTGGTCTGTGGGAGGAAACTGGACTACCTGGAGAAAACCCACACATGCACAGAGAGAACATGCAAACTCCACCGGTTCCTGGCCGAGAGTTGATCCGGATCATCCAGCGATCTTCTTGCAGAGAGTCATCTTCTCTACCAACTGTGGTGACGGCCATCTTGAATCAGGTTACCTCCAAATATCAGTTAAGGCTCCGGCAAAGCTCAGCGTCCTGGCTGTACGCCACTCTACGCACGCATTCTGTGCGCACGCGTTCGCTGGCACAGCTCTGCTTTCGTTCTCGCGTTAAATGCTCGCGTTTTCGCTCCAAATCCTTGTTGTAATTTGAGCAGCTGCGCGCAGAGCAGGACAAACTGAGGTCGCTGATTGGTCACTTGTTGACACGCCTACTGAAATGATTGACAGCTCGGGTGAGAGAAAGCATTAGCTGGCCGGCTGCAGCCCGCTGCAGTGTTCCGCTGCGGTGTTTCTACTTTATATGTTACTAAAAACTTCTACAAAATATAAATAAAAACAGGGAGCGCTTTTCATGCAGCCCACCAGGAAATATTTAAAACCTCGCGCAGCCAGGTAGGACATGAATTCATTCATTTCAGCCATGGAGTGAACGGAGGATGAAGCGATTACTTGACTTTTGGCAAAAAAACAAAACAAAAGTCCTGATCAGCGATGAAGAAGGGGAATTTAATTCATTTGTGTAACAAACAAAACAGTCCGGCACCGGGCAATTTATGGTGAGACACCGCGCATCGCGTACGCGGTCGTAAAATTTGAGCTTTGCGCGTTCGTGCCCTGCGGGGCTACGCTTTTGCCTCTGCGTACGTACGTCGTACAGAGGCGTACTGCTTGTACGCGCAGCTCTGCCGGGCCCTTCAGTTGTACTACATCCTGTGATGGCTTTCTGAGCTTTTATTAAAGTCCATTAACTGATTCATGAGATATTTTGCTTACAGACATGGGCAATAACATCATTGCTCTTCCTTTGCCTTCGGTGAAAGACAATATCAAAATCCATTTTGTAGCTGTTAGGTCCTAGACTTCTCTCTGACCAGTTTGGGTCAGTGTCTGCAAAGTGGTTTTGGAAGGAGGCATCTCCTGTCCTGGCAACTTTGTGTGACCTTGTGGGGGTTTAATAATACTGTAAAATTGATTCAGCTGCTGTAATAAAAGCACACGCATTATCAGCATTCTAATTCTAATTAATGCAACAGCAGCGGCAGAGCCATTATTTATGATGCGGGCCCCGCGGTGAGCAAGCACAACAATAATCTGCTTCTTATTTTTATTGATGTGTTGATGAATGGTTCTCTTTCACGCCAAACACCAATGGAACGTCTCAGTGTCCGATCAAACACAGACCCACTTCCCTCCTGCTTCACCTTTCCTCTACCCACCCCCCGTTAGCCCTTTGTTTGCTTCACCTTACGTTCTGGGTTCTAAACCTCATTACAAAGAGCTGGTCAGGTGATCCACACCACTTACCTCTGATTTTATTAAAACGATCAGGAAATACTCAGTGGGTGTACCTCTACAACTTTATAACTTTTGAAGTCAATTCCATTAAATGCAGCTCCCACTAGGGGGGTGTCTAGTTATTTTCAGATAGAGTACAAGTATTTCTGTTTGGGTACTTGCCAATATGACTAACAATTTCAAGTGGGTAATAAGTTAGTACTTAACCATGATACAATGACTTTAAAACCCCATGTGTTTTGTTAAGAACACAGCAAACAGTGCTGTAAATTGAAGAGGAAATGATGTAACCAAGAATAAAAGTGGTATCGACCCCAAATATTGGGGTGTTCTTATGAGTACAGTTATATTTGGGGCTGTATCTGACCCAATACCAGTGTGGGTATCAGGACACCACTAGTCTCTGTGGTTAATCAGCTTCAGAAACACTAAAATTGCTCTATCAGCCAATTTAAAAGGGTGAAGCTAAAATTTGGTGTATTAGTGTCTGAGAGTTTTACCCAACACATATTCCAAGTGCCACATGTTACACGGGATCTTAGCTTAAAACTTTATATTTAACTGTTGTATTCAATCCTGTTTGTTTGTTTGTTAGCAAAATATTGTGTGAACCATTGGCAGATGTCAATGAAACTTTTGCAAATTAAAAAATTACCTCTAAAACTTGTTAACGTTTGGAGTCAGTTCAAGACGTTTGCTACAGGCGCTCAGTTGGTAGAGCTGTCACCTCTCAGCGAGAAGGTCGCCGGTTCAAATCCTGGCCGGGGATCTTTCTGGGTAGAGTTTGCATGTTCATGAGATATGCAAACTGCATGTGTGGGTTTTCTCCAGGTACTCCGGTTTCCTCCCACAGACCAAAAACATGCGTGTTGGTAACTCTAAACCACATATGTCAATGTGGCGGCCCGCGGGCCAGATCCGGCCCTCAAAGCAATTATTTATGGCCCCCTGGATGATATTTAATAACTATTAGAGCCAGCCCGCAAGCCACAGAACACCGGCAGCAGGCTCTCAGCTGTTAACAAGGTGAAATGTCCGCTGCTAAGCTTCATTCTAACTCCGGCAGAAGTGGTGGAGGTGGGGGGTGGGAGGAGTGACGATATTCCAATGCGCAGCAACGCTTTCCTCAGCCCTCCCCATCTTGTATTCTCACAGACAGTCTCGCAAGTTTTGGGTGCGGTGACTCACTAGACTTTAAGACAGCAGTGGAGCTATCGGTGCGTGAGAGCGCTGTGGAGTGAATGTTAGTACGCAGTAAACATGGATGGAAAACTAGCGAACAAGCAAACAAAAACTTATTATTTTCACACAGAGTGGGAGGAGGAGTATTTTTTTGTTTATTCTAATTCGAAGCCTATTTGCCTCATCTGTAATTCGAGCATTGCCTTACCCAAAAAGTGTAACTTGGAGCAGCATTTCAAGATGATGCACAAACGGTGACTTCCCTCCTAAAAGTTCTTTACGGACTCAAAGTGCGGGAGCTAAAACACAAGCTTGCAGCCCAGCAATCGATCTTCACTCGGCCCAGCACAAAAGGTAAACTGCTACGATCGCCTCCTACCTTGTTAGCTGCATCCTGGCTCAACATAAGAAGTCTTTCAGTGATGGAGAAGTTATGAAAGAAACGTTTATAATTCTGTATTATTCACCTGGATTATTGATCATAAATCAGGATGGTATTCTGCATTATTCACATGAATTATTGATCATAAGTGTTTATTGAGGCTTTATTTAATATTTTATTTAATTCATTTATTCATTCATTTAAAAGAGACAAAATAAAACAAATTCATCAAAAAAAAAACATTGAATGAAAAGAGTGCAGAAAGAAGAAAAAAAACTTATATCACCTCCTTATAATAAACATTGAACCAGTCCGGCCCTTGGCTTGTAGCAAATTTGTTTTTTTGGCCCTCGGTGTATTTGACTTTGACACCCCTGCTCTAAACTGTCTCTAGGTGTGAGTGAGAGAGTGAATGGTTGTTTGTCTCGTTTGTCTCTATATGTCCTTGCGATGGACTGGAGACCTGTCCAGGTGTCCCCTGCCTCTCACACAGTGACTGCTGAACATGGGCACCAGTGACCCCCACGACCTGAAAAGGAAGAAGCGAGTAAAAGATAAAGGATGGGAGGATGTTCGCTAAATAGCTTAAATTCTGCTCATTTTACAGCCACGGAGCTCTAATTTGACTTGGTAGTTCACAACACATACTCAGGCCTTGTACACACGTAGCCTGGTGTTTGAAAAACGAATATCTGCGCAAAAAAATATCTCTGTACATACATGTTTGGATATTTAAAATGTTCGTCTACATGTCCCCGTTTATTTTCACCACAGAGCGTTGTAAAGAATATACCGAACCCATAGGTGGCAGTGTAGTGCAGTCACAACCCTTCAACCAAACCACAACTTCCTGTTATTTATTTTTTATTTTTTCATTTGTTTGTGTGGACAGACCGCGAGGTTGAACTACTATTAAATACCGTGTTGGAGTACAAAGTTAATAAAATGCAGGAAAATGTCGACTGGGAATCATGTCAGAGCAGGTATGTTGACATTTTTAGCGCTTTTTTTCCGCCGAGCATTATGTGACGTCAGCGCCGCTCCAGCTGGAGCAGAAACCTCCCGTTCTGAAAGTCCACATGCAGACTCGAAAGAGGAGAATTCTCAAATCTCCACTTTGGTCGGAGTTTTTTTATTATTCGTTTATAGTTACATCAACCGGAGTTCACGTGTGGATGAAAGGCCAAACCGCATCATAAACTGTTCGGTTTTACTGATATCCGGCTACGTGTGTACAGGGCCTAAGATTGTAAGATTACACATATTTTCAAGGTTTGAAGAAACATTTTTCTTTTCTTTTTTTAAAATAAAGTGAACCCAATGTCCAAAAGTCATGCATGAAAGCTGGCAGGAGATATCCCTTCAAGGAATGTTTAGGTGTTCAATTATTCTGTCAGTAACGACTATTAAGAAGAACATTTAAAGCCACTTTTTAAAATCGCCAGTGCTCTAACACTTAATGAATCCTGTGTGACATCAGTAACACTATTACCCTTTTTTCTATTTTATTTGGTAGCTGGCTTTATGTAAGACTATAAAAACGTCTGTGTTAAAAACTGTTCTAGTGGTCGGAGAAAGCTTTTATGTGAAGTTAAAACTTCTTTTCCTCCTGCAGAAGCTGCTGGCTTGCAACAAGAGAAGGGCTCTGAACTATTTTAAATTCAGTGAATATCTGGTTTACTGCACACAAAAGACCTTCTGCTTCACGCACTGTAAAAAAAACAGACAGCGACATTAACATCCAGTTTTTATAATTGGGTGTCTATGTGGCTCATGCCATTTCCCCTGTTTGATAATTGTGGTCCATCCTTCCTAATTTTACAGAGAATCTGAAAACATAAATGCTTATTTACATCTTTCCCATTAATTCTCCTTACAAATCCTTGATTATTTTCCAATCCTTTCCTCTGATATCTCTGGCTCTGTTTGTCTGTTTCACTCACTCCTCCACCGAGCAGTCTGTCTTCCTTCTCAATCGCCTGTTTTGTTTCCCATTTTAATGAACAGTTGGATTCTTTTATTTCTCTACAAGTGCTGGATTTGCCTTATCAACCCCCCGTCCCTTTGAGGGTTGCCAATTGGTTTTATCCACGGATGTATCATTTCTTAGGCTTCCTCTTTTTTCCTCCACAAAGAGAAAGAACCACTCCGTCAACAAGCCTCTCCGGAGCCAGAGATTAAAAACCTCAACATCACCTACCTTCCAGCGCTACTCCCAACTGGTTTGTGTAAAACTCAATTAAACTGGTCCCCGCTGAATTTCACATTACAGTACATTAAAGGGGAATTCTTCAAGCGTGATGACAAAGCTCAAACCTAGCTTCAGAGCTGCTATTTAGGAGCTTTTCTAAACATTTGAGTCTTGGGGGTTTGAGCTTCATGTTGGCGCAAAACACAAAGACAAAGAAAAAGGTTGTTGTTTTTTACAATACAACTTTATGATTTATTTATTTACAAGCACCCTGAAAGTCACAGCGTCTGCTTGATGCACTGCATATAAATGAGCTCTCCGTCTATCAATTAACTCCCAGCCAAAGGTAAAGCACGTCTGTTTGATGATTAAAGAAGCCACGGCGCAGTGATCGTTGTCGTTCGGGTGACAATAGCCATCTTTGTAAAATACAGATGTTAATCTTGTTCAGGGGACTTTTTGATCTCAATTTCAGAGGGTTTTTGTGAGTCGATTGCAAATTATTCCACCGCCTTCATGCAATCTATTTGGGTGAAAAGAGAGTGTTCAGTGAAGCGTCAAACAAAGAAACATCAGATGGGTGTGCGAGTTAACTTCATGCACGTGTGACGATGCACTTTCTGCAACAAGATGGCAAAGCCAAGATTTAAATGAGGGTTATGAGAAGTCTCTTTGTCAGGACTATGTTTCCTTTTGTTTACTCGTCTTTTCTTACCAACAAGGGATGGCTAGCTATATATATA